>CAIGRP010131250.1:0-27699 GCA_903798385.1 Fraxinus cuspidata
GATTTGTGACCAATTATATGGAATTGTGACATAATATTTTTAATTACTAAAATATATGTTTAATTAATTAATTTATAAATAAAATTTAAAAAAACCTGAAATTTTAAATTTTAAACATAATCTCTTAAATTTGAAATTGGTAAAACTAAAACCCTTACTTATGTAATATTCCCTAGAATTTTATTCTTTCATATATGCTTTCGGCTTCTCATACTTGCGAGCCAGCGGCAGCTTCTACTTGTGCTTGTCTAGTAAGGTGGATCATATAACACTGAATTATAATAGGTATGGACTTATAATGTGTAGTGCTACATAATGAACATATCGGTATGGACTTAGCTTATTTATTAGCTTATTTAGTTGGGCCATTGACATTCAGCCCAAACACAACAGTAAACAGTCTTCATGTCCCACAATGGATTATAGCACAACAGCATAGGAGTTTGTAACCGATGAGGCTGAGATTGTATCTATGTATTTGTCAACATCTGAGGGCCTTGTTGTGACGCGTAGTTATGCACTCAATTTTAAAATGAGGAATCACGTCAATGGTTGGTCTTTGACAAAAGATAATTTTATCTCCCCTAAATTAACTGTTCAAGCGAATATCACGGGGTCATTGACAAATAATAGATTTGATGTAATAGAGTATCATCCCAAGAAGAATTGTATAAAATTCGAATTATGTGACATAAAAGAAAGTTGATTGCAATTACTTTAAAATATACTAAGAAATATGTAAAAAGTGTGTTCATATCAAATTATGGATGATTGTATTAGATTTCAAGTCCCTATATTACTATGTATTTTAATTTTCAATTATGTAATTTAGTTTCATTCATCTTTCTTAATAATAGATAAAGATAAATTATTTAATTTTCCTTTTGAAGATAAATTAATTATATTCCAATCACGACTGAATCATATTTCTAGTTCGAATTTGAATGATTAGAATGCATTAAATTCTAAATTAGCTATATGACTGCACGTGTGATAAATATTATTCCTTGCATTTATTACACATTAATTTTATTGCATTTTAAACTTATTGTGAGTCTGACAACACTAAAATAAGCAACTAATTATCTAATTGATGATCAAGTATTTAAATAATATAACTGAGATGCAAAATAAAACAAGAAATGCGAGAAATAACTAAACTACTAATCTTGAATTAAAATAAATAAATAATAGGGTTCATCTTTATCCAATATAAATATGTATCTAGTCTAACATGAATTTATATAAATTACAAGAAGAAAAAAAAAATCATCACCTAACTCATGCAAATGATATTGGCATTCAATTCCAAGATTGAAATATTCAAATTCTTGATGTAATAGGCATTCAATTTTTGCTAGGGCTTGATCTTCTCTGAAAATATAATAATTGATCTCTTGTTTTTGATAAATTATATGTTTTGATTGTGTTATTAGAGGCTAGAGAGAGAGAGAGATCTCAATGTTTAGCCCTTGTCTTGTTCTTATAGGAGATAAAATTAGGTCAAAAAACACGTCCAATTTGAAGTTCAAAAGAGATTCAATCATAAAAGGGAAGTTGGCCCGTCGGATGAATTTGCGCGTGTGGGCACGTTGACCAATTTTGTGCATGCGTGCCAGCTTATCTACTGGCACCTTGTTGATTTTTTAGTGAGCCAACGCGTTTCTCTCCCGTGTGGCATGGGTTTGCACATTTTTGCCCTGAGCATTTGTCAGTATTTTTATCATAATATTTTCTTTAGGTATCTAATTGAGGCATTTTAATGTGTGTTGAAAAAGTAACTCAAAGGGTTATTCGAATGTTTACTATTCCAAAAATGGGTCTCAAATTGTGACTGAAAATTTGAAGTATAACTTTTTTTGAATGAAAATTAATTTGTAAAAATACTTTATTTCACTCATTTGACTTTCAATTGCATTCAATTGATCATATGTATCAACTATTGAATATTTGTAATTTGGTTCTCGAATTTTGGATTCTTTTCGTTTTGCCCATTTCTCGTTCATTTTATCCAATTCCATGAGTCTGCCTTGAGTTTCACCTAACAAGCAAAACTAAAACTTAATTAAGTTATAATCATTAAGATCAACAAAAAAATATCATCTGTACAAAATATATTTATCAAACACCAACAAATTTGAATATTTGTTTGTCCTTAAACAAAAGTAGAACTTAACTTAAAACAAATATTTTTAAACAAACATGGTTAGATAATCTATCTTTGACCTCGGAATTGAAATTTTTGTATTAAAACTGTGAACTATTTTAAAATTATATTGCTAAATTTGATTTCTACTTGTCCAATGCAAAGCTTATATGTGTATGAAAATCTATGTAAAGCATCATAAATTAATAAAGTAATTCAAATCCCATTCCACAATGGTCAAAATTTATCATTTCTTTTATCGCAAGATGCACATCCACAAACTATTATCTTTAACCTTTTTTTGTAAGGTGTATCACTAAGGTTGAATTCATATACTAATCCCTTCCCTCTTTTGTTTGGTTAGAATTTGCTAATTTCAACTCAACACATCAACAAATAAGGATTCTCTTTTTTTTTTTCTTACTGTTTCAATCTCCAAGAATCAACTAAGCTAATAATCTACCATCAAACTAATTCTTATTTCATGCACCTTCTTTTTTTCAAGTTTGTTGTGCGTATTTTGTTTCATGGACTAACTTAATCCTCTTTTTAAGTTTCCTTTATGGGGTTTTCAATAAGTGTCATCATTGAGATCTTTTAGGAGAGCTTCACAATGTGGCAGCTTTTTCCTCTTTTTATGCAATGATTAACGTAATGCCCCTTATTAAACATTTATTCTCAAGATCGACTCCAAACTTAAGATTTTTACCCAATTTTTAACTAATTAGTCTTTACCTATACATCCACTTTTACCTTCTTATTTTTGGATATTAAACAACGATTCTAGAATAATCTACACAAAATTTAATACATACGAATTCCATATTTATCGCAATATCTCCATATAATAGCTCAATTACTCCTAAACTATCTTAGATTTGTTTTAAGGATGTATAATTTAGTATTTGTTTGAATTTAGCATATAAGATTCACTATTTTGTTTTTAACGTATTCAAAATATGAATCAAATTAATTCTTCATGATATAAAACATAAATCGTGTGTTAAAAAATATCAAGTATTACATGAATAAGTATAAATCAACCTAATATGCAACTTTTTGACAATTTGTAGTATAATACATGATTTCAAATAGGTGCATCATATTTGCAAGTTTATCTAACCTACGCAAGCTTGCAAAGGCAATAATAAAACTGAAAATAACCATTTTTTTTTATTTTTTGCATGCGAACAAACATACAAAACAATATAAATATATAAAAAAAACTCGATGTTTCCTAATCCCCAAACTTAAAACAGACATAAAAATATAACAAATAATATATACAAATTTATGGCAAAAAAGGAAATTAAGTACTCCACTGGTATAAATCTACATGTGGTGGATGGACTGACTTGAAAGTGCAGTCACTTGCTACGTCTTTTTCCTTATCCCTTATCTAGCGTGTTCAGGTATTATGTTCCTTCAAAATATATAGAACTTTATTACAATATGAATCAATTTATATAAAGCTCAAACACAACTTAAAGGGAAATATAGAAATGAAGATACCCTATATTGATTAAAAGTAATAAAGATTTACGGATCCTATATTCTAGAAAGTAAAATAAATAAAAGGGAAGAAAATTGAGTTGTCTCCCAATAAGCGCTTATTTATAGTCATTAGCTTAACTTTGATGTTTTGACTTTTCATGGGGACTTGAAAAAAGAGTTTTCAACTTTGAATCGGTTGCACTTATAGTTATTCTCTAATTCATCTTTGGACATCTAGATTGTAAGGTTTTCGTTGTTGTCCCTCCAAACCAATCTACCAACTTTCTTCTTATTCTTGTGTCTGTCCCACTCCTCATTTTATTCATAGTCAATCATTTTGCATTCCTCTAGGTACGATGGTTGCTCAAGTAGAGTATTTATGGTGTAGTTTTGTTATTTTTCTTCCACTCTAAGGATTATTTCACCATTTTCAAAATTTATACTCGTTCAGTTGTTAAGAATGGTCTTCCCAAAAATTAATGGCATGTGTTTGAGCATCTATATCAATTAGATGAAATCAACTGGAAAGAAGTGACCTTCAACTTTGATGAGCATATCCTCTATCACTCCATAAGGATTGAGTGTTCTGTAAGCCAGCTGTAGAATTGTTGAAGTTGTTCAAGGATCTTCCAATCCTAATTTCTTGTAGATAGACAAGGTTATTAAATTAATACTCGTTCAAAAATCAATTAAAGTATTTAAATTATGTGAATTTTCTATAGAGCAAAGTAAAATGAAACTCCTTGGATCTTTCAGTTTAGGAAGGAGCTTGTGCGATAAGATTGCTCTACACTTTTCAATTAATGTCATTGTTTTATCTACATGCAGTTTTCTCTTCTTGGTCAACATCTTTTTAAAAAAATGTAGTATAATTTGAAATTTGTAGAATGTCGTCAATGAAATGAATGTTGATGTAAAGTTGTTAGATGGTATCCAAGAACTTCTAGAACTGTTTTTTTAGCTTATTTATCTGCAACCAATGTAAGAATGGAATCGGAGGCATGTGTTTATTAACAGAAACAGTTATCCTAACCTATGATATGTCTGACTGCTCCTCTTGATTAACCTTTGTTATTCTTCTGACTGACCCACTTATTTTTCATCCATGGTAGGTACCTACCTGATTCTCCTCGATCACTTTTCTTTTTCACTGTGATTTTTGGCAGCTGAACTCCATTTCTCATTGTGATAGCCTAGACTTCTTTCTCTTTTAGTTGTCTTCGAAACCTTTAAGAAAATGGAAATGGTGCCACATAGACTCAAACATGGGTAGCAGGCTTGATTGACAGTGTCTCAACAACTACATAGTTCACAATTTCAACTGCTAATTCCTATTTTCGTGCGTGCTTTAATTGTTTATGTGAAAAATGTAAAGTTTCAATTTTATCCTTTTAAAATTAGTAAAAATTGTGGTCAATGTCAATTCTTTGGTCAACTAATGGTCAAATAGATCTTTCTGTTGCAATGAAATGAAATATTTGGGATTGTGGGTGGCGAACATAAATTATTTGGACAAAGTCTATGATAAAATAAAAAGTTTTGGGGACCGTAACTGCAATTCTCCTAAAAAAAACCTTGAAAAATATAAAAAGTTGAATTGTATAGATATAGTACAAGCGGATTAGATCTAGTTCAATTTTATCATTGTACATGGAATTTGTTGATTCTATGTACATAATTTTCATTTGTCTTTAGTTCAATCGAGTTCAAACCAAATAAGAGTATTTCCTAAATTTAACTGGCATGATTACATTAAAACCCTATTTGATTCGATTTAAAAATTTTGAGTAAAATCTAAATCAGGCTAAATAATTAATTGTAATAATATATTTCATGGTATTCAAAGCTTTTTAACTATAAACTCCGTAACTTTTATCAAAATGGTTGAAAGTCTGATTTTTATTTAGACCAACATGAAATAAATAGAATATGAATATATAAGCACGTGAGTATATTGAAAGTCTCACACTTTGGCTTTGCTGACCACGTGCTATAGATTAAAACAAGTTTGATGTCAAACATGCATAAAACTACACGTCATATGCACTGTGGGTGTCTGCCTGCCATCTGCCATAAACAGCAACTAAACTCGAACGCGGTGCCAGAATTTAAAGCCATGTTTGTCTATGTATTCTCAACCCCCTTCCCCATTCATCAACTCCAAACCCATTCAAAAACGTGAATAATAATAAAATAATCTTATTCTTAAACCACAGTGCGCATTGCTCGAAATCCACCCATTAACGGAAAACTTAAAATATTATTATCAACAAACGATTGTCATTTACAAATTCCTAAGCAATTATTTAAAGACCCAAAACAAAAATCAAAATGAAATTTAATTCCGTAGATAAAACTCGAATACAATTAAAAAATTACTAAATTGATGAAAATACGCTTAAATAAACTTAAAACAGAAAGACACGAAACAAGAATTTGATCCCGAAAACAAGTAAAGAATTGAAAAGAGTTTCTGGATTGTACTTGCTCGCTACCATATGACAGCTGAACTAAAAGTTACGTACGTTTTCATATATTATTCTTATTTCTTCTCTTTTCTAATTAAATTTGAATTTCTCTTCCTGTTTCTGTGAGTGATAAATACAGTGTTCCTTCTGGCCTTAATAAGTTATACGATATAATCATATAATACATATATAACACCCACACTAACAATGAATTTCACGTTCAGTACTATGTCTTTTGAACTACGACTCTATGTGTTCACATTAAACAAACTTTTCCACTAAACCTCTCTCTTTTTGTATTATATATTTGCTTGCCTTCTATTACAGTTTATCCAACTCAGTGAGTGTATATTTTGTATGTTTTAAGAATGATGAACCGCTTACCATTATGGCCAGAAACAGTTGTCCGTGTTCAACATTTGTCAGACAGTGGATTATGTGTAATCCCAGAACGCTATGTGAAAAAACCCTCTGAAAGGCCATCAATCTCTGAATCAATCGATAAAGAGATTAATATCCCAGTTATTGATTTACAAAACTTGTGTTCCTCCGATGAGTCCCTTCGCAGGAAAACTGCCGACCTCGTCTCCGCCGCCTGCCGTGAATGGGGCTTCTTCCAGGTGGTAAACCACGGCGTCAGCCACCAGTTAATGGCGGAGACACGGGAGGTTTGGCGGCAGTTTTTTCAACTCCCACTTGAACTGAAACAGAAGTATGCAAATTCACCGGCTACATATGAAGGCTACGGCAGTCGACTTGGGATTGGAAAGGACATTTCACTGGATTGGGGTGACTATTTTTTTCTTCATTATCTTCCCATGTCATTAAGAGACCAGAACAAGTGGCCAACACTACCAGATTCCTGCAGGTGCGTGAGAATATAAAATTAAGTTTTTCTGTGTCTTTAATTTTAACACTTGCAAGTATAAATTTGCAGGGAATTGGTTGCGAAGTACAGTGAAGAAGTGGTTAAACTTGGGGGAAAGCTGATGAAGATTTTTTCAATAACACTTGGATTGAGTGAAAATCATTTGGAACAAGCTTTTGGAGGGGAAATTGGTGCATGTTTAAGGGCGAATTATTACCCAAAGTGTCCACAACCGGATCTTACTTTGGGTATTTCACCACATTCGGACCCGGGTGGCATGACCCTACTTTTACCCGATGAAGATGTACCGGGGCTCCAAGTCCGACATGCCAATAACTGGATCACGGTTAAACCAGTTCCCAATGCTTTCATTATCAATATTGGTGATCAAATTCAGGTTTCTCTACTTTCTTTTCGTTAAACTACTTCTCTATTTTTCTTTTTAGCTACTTATTCAATATACATATTTATACAAGGTGAAAATTCTTGAATTCTATTTTTCTGCAAGATATCTTCACAAATGTTATTTTGACTAAAAAATATTGAGACTATTTTCAATAGACTTTTTGAAAGTTAAATGCTAGTTAATCATTAAAATTATGCTCAAATAGACTTTTCAAATTTACATTTTAATATGGGAAGTGGACTTGGCTAGAGCAATTTCATTGTCTATAATTTACATTTAAAATATTTCAATTTTCAATACTTCTTATATTGATCCAATAAAATAACACATACAAAGAAAATAGAGGAAGATAATATAATGACTTGGAGGGACGCTAGTGAAAATAAAATATAGAAAAAATAACAAATATATAGTAAAATTAAGTTTTAAAAATTAAGAGGCTGTTTTAGTATTTATAAATTTTTACTCTATAAATTTATAGATTCTCTTTAAATTGCAAAGCATGTTATTTAAAAATAGAGTTTTTTTGGCGATGTTCTTATTTGTCAAAATAAAATGCGAGTTAGATTGTCACTTCAGTTTTTTATATTAAATTAACTAAAATAACCAAATTGTGTTGAAAATTTCAAGTACCTCAAGGCTCAAGAGTTGTACTTTTAGCTTTTGATTTAGTATATAATCTTTAAATAAAGCAAGAACAACCCGTCCTCTTCTCTTCAAAAGAATGGGCGTTTATGGTTATGTTGGTACTTGAAACAATTTTGTATTACAGGTGTTGACTAACGCAATGTACAAAAGCGTGGAGCATCGAGTGATGGTGAATTCAGTTAAAGAGAGATTGTCCCTTGCTTTCTTCTACAATCCAAGAAGTGACATACTCATCAAACCTGTGGAGGAGCTAGTTACAGAAGAGAAGCCAGCACTGTATTCACCCATGACATTTGATGAATACAGAGTTTATATTAGGACAAGGGGCCCTTGTGGAAAGTCACAAGTTGAATCATTAAATTCCCAGAAGTAATTATGTTGTATGTTTTCTCTTTCTATCAGTTTAATTTCCCTGGCTATGAATGTAAAAGTGGAATTAATGTGACTCATATTAATATTTAATTTGAGTTTATTAATTAATAGCGAAAAGATATAAATACAAATAAATAATTTTTTCCTCATTTAATGTTTCTTTGGATGTACTACGGATATAATGAATGCAACAAAAATAGAAACGTTGAAAGTATAAATATAAATAAATTTGTCTCCTCCTATCATTATTATTGAAAACAAAGAATAGTAATTGATTTACGATTGTTTTCTACTTTTTATTTCATTGTACAATATTTATTCGTATTTTTCAAATTAATTATTCACAACGGATTCACAAATACAATAATTGTTGTTATTGTTGACTACAAAATTACAATCTACAAATTTCTCTCATCTAATCAAGATTTTTTTTTTTATATACTCTCTGATTTTTATGATCAAACAGAAGCAAGAATAAAAATGACTATTTGGAATGAAAATATTTGAATTTGTATACCTTCGTGCTCTCAAACGGAAGTATTTATAGATTTCCTCCAAAGTTTTGGAGGGCAATTAGGTAATTCTAGAAAATAACATGTGGGGATCATTTAATGATGGATTTATAACTGATTATATTATATGTTCACCTATTATTCATTATCTTACGTGTCATGTGTTCATTGGTTTAAAAGTCGTGTGATATGTGTATTTTATACACTTATTTGTGGGCCTAAAATATCGATACTTGGTAGTTCTTTTGACAAAATATATCATAAATTATTGTATTTGATATTATATATGTAAAAAATAATGATTGAACGAGAAATTGAAAAAAACAAAAGAAAAATGGCAAACTCCAAAGTTTGAAGACCAAATTGTAAATATTCAATAGTTATTCAGATCATAAGACGATTATGAGACAATTGGATGGAATTAGAACTAAAAAAGAAATGGAATATGATTACAATATTATCAAAATCAATTTTCAATCGCACAAGTTATATTCCAGATTTTTATTCGAAGATTGAAACTCATTTTTGTCATAGTAAACGTCCGAAAAATTCTATTTCTAGAAAAATTGTAGCTCTTTGAGTTAGCTTTTCAACACATTTTGAATCGCTTCAATCGGATATCGGGAGAGAAAGTTATGGCCAAATTATTGACTAATGTCTAAAGACCAAAAAAAAAATCCGCATGCGAATGCAACTTTTCTTATTCGATTGAAACTCTATTGGAAACCAATTTGGACATGATTTTCAATCAATTTTCTACTTATACAAATACCTAACAGCAGAATACATATTAGAGACTTCTCATATACATCACATATTCCAAAATTTATCAATTATTATCATCAAATGAGGAAAATTCATAATTTTTGTAAGAGAATTGAAGGAGTCTTGCAAGAATTCAATCAAATGAACATTCAAACTTGATTTTTGGGCAAATAAGAAAAGGCGCAAGTGGAGATTCATGAGAAAACCATTGAAGAGATTCAATATTTCAAAATTCATCTTCATATACTCAATTTATAAAAAATTCAGGTTTTGTCATTCCACTTAAATATGATTTATTGTTAAGATGAGATGAACTCTTGTTATGATATTTTTAGATTTTAATTAATTGTTTTGATTTTAATTTGGTTTGAATTGTGAATATTTATTATTGTTTGTATCGTTCTATTTAATTATTTGATCACCAATTGAATTGTTAGTGAATTTTATTGTTATTGAGAGACAATAGAGTTTAAGCACAATATAATAAATATTGTAAGGTTTGATAGATTATATAGATATACCTCTATACTTTATAAGGTTTCAATAGGTGTTCTAATACTTGTTAATGCATTTATTATATTTGTATATTTCATTAATTGATAGAAGAGTCACATGAAGGGAATAAATTTGATCACTATCGAGAGAAGCTCTCAATTAAATTAGGAACATTGACCAATATGAACGATTTTCAAATTGTTACACTAAAAATTGAATAACAATCGAGATTCGATATCTTAGCAATGCATATCATATATTTGAAAAACACGTTTACTTACTTTCATTAGTTTAATTGTTAATTTAAGTATTAATATAGAAAAAATCACAAAATTTGTTTGATATTCGATTAAAGTTGCAATTAATTTTAACTCGGTCAAACACATAGTTCTCGTGATATTCGAGACTCTATTCATCATTATATTACTTGATCACGATCCCGTACACTTGTTGATTTTCAAATGGTCATCATGCTTTAAATATTTGCTTACGTGTACTTTAATAATGGTTTTTGTTGCATGTTGGCTACAAAATTAGATATATGGATATCTTGCTTTTGTTCCCTATAGAACTTTGCTTACGTAATAAACTAGTAACTGTTGCTATCTTTCCTTTTTGTACTAGGACAGAACTAACTATCACTGTAGAAACAGTTAAATATAGTAGTAACTTTCCCTCGTTCACTAGCTTAGCTAATACTGACGCCTTTCCTAAGTGTTATTTCAAATCCTCGAATGCCCATTCGTTTCCACTTCTCCATTCGAACTTTTTGCTCTTTCCAAAAATTGGAAGAAAGGGGGCATTTCTCAATTGCTCGTGATATAATTATGTTCAAAGCGGTGACCCTTCTTGTTAAGATTTGTACTTCTTATAGGTTTGTTGGAGACCGCTGATTAATAAGAGATTGAATTTTATCGGGGTTTGATTCAATATCTTGCTAATTTATCATATATCCTAAGAAGTTTGCAAATTGACTCCAAAGTTGAATTTTAGGGGATTGAGTTTCATTCTAAATTTTTGCAACACATTAAAGGCTTCTTCCAAATGTTTCAAGCGGCTTTCAGCTTGGAATATTTTGACGAGCATGTAATCAATGTATACTTTAATCGTTTTTCCTAACTGGTCCGTAAACTTTTGGTTTACTAACCTTTGATAGGTGGCACCAACATTTTTTAGCCTAACGACATTATCTTATAACAATATGATTCCTATTTGATAATAAAAAAGAAGTGTGTTCCTCATCTAGTCGATATATAGGTATCCGATTATATCTCGAGTATGCATCCATAAGAATTAGCAGTTCATATTCTGTGATCGCATCCACCAGCTGATCAATTTTGGGGAGCAAAAAACTATCCTTGAGACATGCGTAATTTTAGTCCCTGAAATCTTGGCACATTCATCATTTTTCGTTGCTCTTTGTTAATAATACTAGATTACATACCCAAACTGGGTAGTGATCTTCGTGAATAAAGTCATTTTCTAGTAATATGTCACCTTTGTTTTTTATTGCCTCATACTTCTTAGTGCTCATTGGCCACCTCCTTTGCATTTTACGTTTTATCTTGGGATCAATCTACATGCGACTTTTGGATCTACTCACACTATGTCAACATGCTTCTAGGTGAATACATCTATGTTCGTTGTCAGGAAATGTTTTAGCAGGCTTTTTATCGATTCGCCCAGTTCCTTGTTGGTTTTTAGAGCTTTAGTTGTATATTCTGCAATAATGGAAAAAAAAATTCAATTTTTCAATCATAGTCGCTTTTGACATACAGTTAGTTTTGTGATGGTCGATTGAGTCATCGATTTCAAGTTTCTTCTCGGGATTACTTATCCAACTACAACAATTATGTTCTCCTTAGGAGCTCGCACTTTTCTTTCTCATGTGTTACTTTCTTGATTTCTTCGCAATGTCCTTGATTATGTCTTAAAGATACTTCACGCTTATTCGTGGAGACCCTCATCTATGATTGATGGAAGGACATTATTATGCTTTCCTATTTCATGGAAGGTTGCTCGAGTACTCCATAATATGCGAATTTTTCCTTTATGTCGTATAAATTCATATAACTTTGCCTAGGACTCATCTCCTCTCTTCACTAGTAGAGGGCCTGTTCGAAAGGGATATTGTCGCCTCTAGTGAAGAATTGAGGTTTCGACGCAGGAATCTAAGGATTATACTTCTACATTCGATCAAAAGCTTCCGTATATAAAACGCTCATTGTCCTTCCGTTGTCTAGGAGCACAGGGTAAAAATATTCTCCAGCTATTATTGCCTAAATGATTACTACCTTTTCTCTATAAAATGAATTTCCACACCTGGGTTCTACAGATTCAGTTGAGGAGGTTCTAGATTTAAAATCACTTGACTTCTCAAAGGTTTATAAGGCTATGCCTTGTCCGATAAGTTTACCTTCTAGATTTCTTATTTTCGTGCTTAGAGCAATGTGATCTGGCGTTAATGCTTCAAGGTTTTCTACCATTTCTTGTATGGTTTTTATCGCCAACCTCTTATTCTGCAACGTCGACGTTGAGCGGAAGACAGATTCTCTTGCAACTTCTCTGTGATATCTTGGTTACTGTTGACATAAAATTACAATCAATAAATTTCTCCCACTTAGCTAGAATTTTCTCCTACACTCTTTGATTTTGATGCTCAAACAGGAGCAAAAGCAAAAATTACCTTTTGGGAAGGAGATTTAAATTTGCATACATTGCTCTTCTTAAACGAGACTATTTATAGATTTCTTCCTAAGTTTTAAGGGCAATTAAGTAATTCTAGAAAATAACAATTCGCAATCATTTGATGGTGGATTTATGGTTGAGTCTATTATGCATTCACGTATTTTTCATCATCTTACGTGTTCATAATCATTGATTTAGAAGTCGTGCTTAAAATACTTGTTACTAATATAAATAATCAGACATAATTGAGCTACGTGGCAGATGGGAGGGTCCCACACCTTACATGGCAAAATGGACGACCCAGTTATATGTATGAAAATGACCCATTTCCCATGGAACTAAATATAACATATCTCATTTGGGCAGAGGCCCCATGTAGGAGTCGATCCTGACAAGGTGATGGGAAGATCCCTAATAGATCTTGTGGTGAAATGACTAACAAGACAATTCGCTGCCAATACCGCCCCTACACACCTACATAGTCAAATCCCACTTGCAAAAATTAGGACTTATAGATACGAAAGAGATCCTAGCATTTGATGTCTTGATTGATTGGTTGATGCTTACAACAAGAAGGGTCGGTCGATCCGCCAAGGCTACGTGCCCTATCATCCAACGTGCCTCTTTTACCTTACTCAAGTATAAAAGCGGTTCCTAAGTGCTTTAAAATTGACAGGGGGGTATTAGTGTGTTGTGTCCGACGTCAATTTAATTGTACAAGTGTTTTGTTTGTTTAATAGATAACTTTTTGTTGTTAAATTTTAAAATTTGGTATCAAAGCAAAGCGATCGGAAGACGAATTTTTCAAGCTTCTTCTGAGCATGTACAAAGTGAGATTGTGAAGCTTCCACTAAGCTTGCNATTAGAGGCTTACGTTCTAAGCTTCCCCACACCCAAAGTTATTCATTTAGCCGACTCAACCTTCTAGGTAAGTATGATTAACCAACAGCTTGTCCAAGTGTGTTGGGATTTAGCTTACGTGGATGTGAGAGGCTTTGAAATTTGTTGGCCACATCATTAATACTATTTTTGGGGGTCAACAGATTGGCGCCATTTGTGGGAAGTTTCGATACTATAACCCCGAACATCTTTGTTGTAAAAGCCATCTGAAACAAGACCTTGGAAAATGGTTTAGTTCTTGAAAAAATAACCATTGCGAAGAAGGAACGTTTAGAACACTTATTGCTGCTCGAAATCAGGTACTCGCTATGAGTTCCAGCCACCAAGGAACACATGGTGGAAATAGGCAGCACGAGGCCTCTAAAAAAGAGGTCCTAGGTCCTCCGCACAAATGTGAACATGCGTCGTCCCCACCACCAACATAGGCGAGGCGGCACTACGGTGCTCCTAGCTAGGGAAGTAGGGGAAATGACTGCAAAGATGAGAAATATGGCCCAACAAAACGCTACCATGCAGCAGCAGCTACTCATGCAAATGCACCAGCAAGCTGTGTCCCAGGCGCCTCGACATGGAATATTTCTCCAAGAAGGTGAGGAGAATGACACTGCAGCATACCCCCAAATGCATGGCATGGGTGACAACCCAGCTGANAGCTACTCATGCAAATGCACCAGCAAGCTGTGTCCCAGGCGCCTCGACATGGAATATTTCTCCAAGAAGGTGAGGAGAATGACACTGCAGCATACCCCCAAATGCATGGCATGGGTGACAACCCAGCTGAGAGGAAGGTAGTAGTAGATACCTCCACCAACTACGTAACGAGCTGACCCGATGAGAACATGCCACATGAGGGAAATTTTCCCTTCCCCCCCTCCCGAGTACACTCAAGAGCATGAACCTCAAAGATCTAACAACGTCTTTGATCGAATTAGCCCCTCCAGGCCTTGAAATAGGTCCCATCAGCCACATCATGTTCAAAGGGGGCAAGAACAATATCAAGAATATGAACTTCAGGGGATACGTCTCCGCCTAAAAATAGGCAAGAGATGAGGGACGAGGCGAACATGAGAAATCAAGTAGGAACATCACAATGTCCTCGTTATCAGGTAGAGGAAAATTATCCTAATGACCCATGCAGATCGTTTGAGTTGGATGATGACGATGAAAGCTTGTCCTTCTCCCAAAAATTGAGAAGCGCCCCGATCCTAAGTCACTTTGTCCCCTCTCCCACCCACCCCCACAAAGATACCTAAATACGAAGGGAAATGTGTCCCAACAAAGTACCTCAACAACTATAAAACCTACATGTCTCTGCGGGAAGCCTCACCAACGCTAAATTGTAGAGCTTTTCATCTCACGTTAACAGAAACTGCAGAAATTTGGTACAACCGCTTTCCAACTACAGCATCAAAAGTTGGCCAGACTTTAAAAAAGTCTTTTTGAACCAATATCTGTCTAGTAAAGAGGGAAAAGCCCCCATCCAGAGGCTGCAAGACATGAGGCAGCAGGCAGGTGAAAACTTGAAAAGTTACTTGGCCCATTTCACGGATGAAATGACCTCTTGCGAGCAGGTTACGGATAGAGAAGCCCTTTCTGCCCTAAGAGGAGGCCTCAACATGAACACCATATTCTGGAAGGACACGCGAAATAGGAATCCCACTTCTTAGGATGTTATGGTGGAGATGATGAGAAGCAAAATCATTAATGAGGAGCTGATTGATCACCACAATAGAACCTCGTTGGGACTCCCACTACCTCAAAGACAGTGGAAAGGCCCTGTGGACCAACAATGGACCCAAGCAGGATATACAATAACCCCCCACCTCAGGCCAAACATTGGCCATAGCCATGTTAAACGTAGTACCTTCTTTAGTATAGGAGGAGATTGGACCCAAAGCTTAAAGTCAGCCGAATCCATCTAGAGAGAGAAGTAGAGGGAGAAACAATGAGCCTTGAGATAGGCAGTACTGCACATATCATCGAATCAATAGCCACAGTACTTGAGAATTGCCTATCCAGACCGTATCATGGAAAACTAGTTAGCTCCGGCATTTAGGGTAGAAACACCTGTCAAACACAAAGAAATGCACCACAACTTAGGCAAGAAAGAGGGCCTAGGCTTAACGAGGTGAGCCAGAACTATAGGAGCGAATCACATCGGTAGGAGCACAATGAGGATAGAAATAGGGTAATAGGGCAGAGGCCCAGGAGAGAGCCCCTGGCAAATGCTGATAACGCTCGACACCATCATAGATGGTCTACACATAGGAAGAGATTCTAATAATGCACTGAGGAACTACGAAAGAGAAGCGAAAGACTCCCAATGGTGAGTTACTTGATCAATAGTAGTGACTGTGGACTCGGGAACACTTCGCCAATCACTTTCTTCTCGACGAACATTGTGGGAGTTCATTGCCCACACTGTGACGCACTGGTTGTAGGAGCCGTCATAGCCAGAAATGGACTGAGACGCGTGTTGGTGAACAATGAGAGCTCGATTAAAATCATGTTTGGAACCACATTCGACAAGATTATGGTAGACCACGAGCTCTCCTCCATGACCACTCCCATATATGGATTTACTGGTGATAGCATCATCCCTAGAGGGAAAATTACATTGGTAGTGGAAATGGGGTAGTCCCCATTTAAGACTCATCACTTCATGGAGTTCTTTGCTGTAGACCATCGATTCGCCTACCATAGAGTGTTCGGACTGGAGGCTGTAACATCCATACATCACTTATGCATAAAGTTTCCTACCAAGGAAGGAATTGCCACAGTACTAGAAGATCAAATGGGGTCAATAGAATGCTGCCTTAACTCCTTAAGGAAATTCAAGCCCCGCAGTGTAAATATGGTTTTAATGGATGCTAAAATTGTTGACGTACCTAAAGAAGGTCCTACCCCTTAACAAGGAGAAAACACCAACTTGATAGATGCCCCTGAACAAGGGGTCATTGAAATGGATTTAGACCCCAGAGTCACAAAATCAAACTCACAGAAAATCCTGATAGAGGAGCTTGAATCTTTTCCTGTGAAGTCACTTGACCTCACAAGGGTATTACATATAGGGAATAAGCTCCAATCAAAAGAAAAAACCAAGCTTAAGGACTTCCTACTTAACAATTTGGATATATTTGTGTGGAAACATAAGGACATGTAGGCATTGGCCCAAATTTAGTTGCCGCCAACTCAATTTGGACCCAAAGTTCACTCCTTACAGGCAAAAGAGAAGAGCCCTGAACCCGAAAAGGTACGTAGCCCTGAAAGAGGAGGTGCAAAAGCTCGTATCTAATTGGTTCATCAAAGAGGCAGTGTACCCAAAGTGGATATCCAACCCTGTCTTTGTGAAGAAAGCCAATGGCAAATGGAGGGTCTGCATAGACTTCTCCAACCTCAACCAAGCTTGCCCAAAAGACAGTTTCTCACTCCCAAGGATCGATCAACTGATTTATTCTACTGTAGGCCACGAAATCTTGAGTTTCATGGATGCATACTCAGGATATAATTAAATCCCCATGCGCCCAGCAGACGAGGAAAACACATCGTTCATCACTGATAGAGGCCTATACTGCTACAAAGTCATGTCGTTTGGCTTAAAGAATGCTGGAGCAACCTATCAACGGCTAGTCAACAAAATATTTTCCAACCTCATAGGCAAAAAAATGGAGGTACAGACCACGTTGAATACTTAAGGACTACCTTCAAGATCTTGAGGGAGTACCGGATGAAGCTGAATCAATTGGCATGCACTTTTGGTATTGCTTACGGAAATTTCTTAGGTTATTTGGTCAACAACGAGACATTGAAGCGAACGCTGAGAAAATTAAGACCCTGCTGAACATGAAATCCTCCAGCAAGCCCAAGGAAGTTCACTATTTAACGGAGTGCCTAGTCGTAAGTGCCAATGCTGTGAGCTTGGTGCTGGTAAGAGAAGAAGACATCACTCAATTACCTATCTACTACATAAGCAAGGCCTTCATGCGGGCTGAAACGCGTTATACCAATATGGAAAAGCTCGTTATGTCCCTTATGATCGCTTCTAGGAAGCTGATGCTCTATCTTCAGGTTCATAGTATACTGTATTGATGAGCCCCCCCCCCCCCCAAAGAAAGTGCTCCAAAAGCCAGACGTATCAGGGAGGCCGATGAAATAGACTGTGGAATTAAGCGAATTCGATATTTCATATCAACCAAGAACCTCAATGAAGGGACAGGCAGTGGTAGATTTTATAGCAGAATTCACAGAGGTAACAAACATCAATGTAACGATGGACCCGACATTGGGCCGTAAAATGCTAAGGGAAGGATACTAGTGGCCAATCTTAAAAAAGGATGCTATGGAGTTTGTGAAAAGGTGCGAAACGTGTCAACGCTTCTTCTCCATTCAAAGACAGCCAGCCCAAGAGTTGACCATGATATCCAACCCCTGGCATTCACCAAATGGGAGATTGGCCTAATAGGACCTATGCCAAAAGGGAAAGGGAGCGCAAGCTATGCGATTGTCACCATTGATTAGTTCACTAAGTGGGTCGAGTAGAATCGTTATCTAAAATAACTAAAGCAAACATTTCTAAATTCATATGGAAGAACATCATATGCCGGTTCAGAGTTCCCCACTCAATAGTTATAGACAACGGGCTACAGTTCGATAACAAGAAGCTAAGAGACCTATGCGACGAATTGGATATCAAAAAGCACTTCTCCTCCCCTCACCACCCCCAGGCAAATGGCCAGGTCGAGGCATTCAACAAGGCTATAAAGCACCTCTTGAAGAAGAATCTTGATGCATCAAAGGAAGCATGGGTAGACGAGCTCCTCCATATGTTGTGGGAAATACGCACCACCAATCGAACCGCGACAGGATAAATCCCCTTCTCCATAGCGTATGGGACAGAAGCTATGAGCCTAGTCGAGGTGGGCCTTCCTTCGCCTCGTCACCTGCAATTCAACGAAGTATCCAATGATGAGATAAGGCGATGAAAGCTCGACTTCCTTGAAGAAAGAAGAGACACTTCGCAAATAAAATTGGCTACTGTCAAAGGAAAATGGTAAGGTACGACAACACCAAGGTCAAGAAAAAATCATTCAGAATGAGTGATTCGGTGCCTAGATGGGTTTTTTTGTCCTCTAACGAGCCTGGTGTGGGTACATTAGGTCCGAACTAGGACCCCTATCATATATCAGGCGACGTTAGGCCAAAACTTTTTAATTGAGAACTTGGATGGGAAGGTGCAACCCCACCCTTGAAATGTTGAACATCTGAGAATGTACTATCAGTAAAGCCCCATTCACCGCTTATGTACCTTTTGTGACTAATGCATGTGCCTTTTGTTTTCAACTATGATATGCTCGTATGTTGAGTATGACAAGCTCATACCCTTATGATCAAACTACAATTGCACAAGTTAAACTCACATTAGCTATGACAAGCCCGTAAAGGTTGAAAGTTAGATTGATTATAAATAAATTATGACGAGCCCATAAGAAGTAAAAATTTGACCGATTAAAAATAATTATGGTGAGCCCATAAATTAACTTATGCATAACAAGCTCATACAATCTCAGGTATTACTAAATTCAATTATGGTGAGCTCATAGATTAATTTATGTATGACGAGCTCATACGTTTTGATTATTTAATTCGATTATGGAGAACCCAGTAACTGATAATTGACAATCTCATACCGCTTTTGAACCACCACAATAGCTATGGCAAGCCCATAAGCTAACTTATATGTGCAACGAACTCATAAGTTTTGATTATCAAATTAGGTATGGTGAGCCCACAATTTAATCTGTGTACGACGAGAGCGTATATTATGATAATTTATTATTAGCGCAATTGTGGCGAACCCATGAACTTGACTATAGTCAATTGTGATGAACTCATGACAAAGCTCATGTTAAATGTGACAAGTTAGCTTATGGTGAGCCCATAAGGTTGTTAACGATTAATTAAATTATGGTGAGCCCACATAACTATTGATGATTGAAGTTGGTTAAATTGTGGCGAACCCATAAAGAGGCTATGCGAAAATTTCGAATCACTGAACAAGGATGAGGTTATAAGAAATCAGGCTATTCAAATTTAAAAATGAAATTAAAATTCATTACAAGAGATGAGTTACAAAAATCAAATAAATAAACCTAATCTCAGCAAACGGCATCATCTTGTAGAGGTCTCCCAAGGGCGCCCATTTCTTCTGTTGAATCCCCTCAATCATTTGCTAGGTTGAAGGTTCATCAGCCAAAAACTCATCTTTCAGAGAAGATAGATCCAACTGAGGGTGAAGTTTAGCTATCCTTTCAAAAACTTCATTAAGGCGACCCTACTCCAGTATATACCTAGCCCGTCATATTTAGCCATTTCGTGAAAGTGGGCGACATACTCGTTCACCGCTGCTTCTTCGACCCTTTCAACTGTTCACCCACAGGAAGCCTTAGCAGTAAGCTTGCTAACACGAGCCTTTAATTCCCTCATCTCCTTATTCGTGGCCTCCAAGGCTGACAAAGTAATCTTTTGAAGATTATCATAATTCTCCACTCACTTCGTCAGATCGCTCACCTCAACTTTGCAAAGATGAGTTTCCTTCCTTAGTTCTTTGTTTTCCTTGGAAAGCCCTTCCACCTTCGACTCTGTCTCGGGTTACTTCAACTTGGAAGCCTCAATGGCCTCATTGGCAGAAGATGCCTCAGCCTTGGCTTTCGAAATGGCAGCTTCAGCATCCTGGGCCCTTTGGAGATACTCTTTATTGAGGCCCTGGAGTCGCCTCGCTTCCATTTGGGTATTAAGAAAGAAGCCCTGAGAACGAGCCTGCGGGACGAGCCCAGCCTCCACCATGTCGACCGCGTCACAGGTCTTAGCGTACGAGGCATAGTCGTCAGTTCAATACTTATATTTAATCCTCGTAGCCACTTGGACCCCAATGGGGAACATCTCCATAACCGTAGAGGTAACTTCATCCGACCTCCCATCCAAGAAGTTTTTGGCCTTTCCTTCAGAGAGGACATTCCTCACCCCCTTCTCCTTTTTCTTTCTCGCCAAACCGGCCCCCTCTTCAAATGTCTCATCCATCTCCACAAACTTCATGGAAAAAATTAGGTCGGCAAAAATGGGTCATTGGAGTGACTCCCCAATGGTAGTCTGGCGCTTAGGAGGAAGGTCGGGCCTAGTATTCTTTAATAATACTAACTTTCTCTTAAGAGGCTTTTCTAGGGAAGTCTCAGCCTCATTTTCTTTATCCTTTATCCCTTTCTTCTCTGGAAGGGGCGGCGGGTTCATCTTCGAGAGACAAGCTAACTCGTCACGCTGGTTCTTGTATGAAGAGGAGCCACCACTCAAGGGTTTCTTCTTCTGCGCCTCTTTCAAACTCCTCAACTGGAGTAGGCTCGACTTCACATACTCCTTTTTGTCATGTTGCCCTGCAAACATATGAAACATTTAAGAGAACTGTAGGAAAATGCAATCAACGAGTAAAGGAGTGAGCCAACCTATGTTTTTTTGGTGGCCATTAGATGGTGTGTAAAGAAGAGGTTCCGCTTGCCAATAACATTCTTGAAATACCTTTTCTCCGAAGGCAACTCGTATATTGCCTTGATAATGGCCCACTTAGACAGTTCGACCTCGAACCGATTAACTACAGCTGTACGAAGTTGGCATTAGACATGAAACAGATGGGAGTAAACACAACAAAGGAACGTCATATTAAATAAAGGCTAGACTTACTATACTCGTGGTATTTGGTCAGCAAGGTGATCTTTGGGACCACATCTTCTTCCACAGTCTGTCAGAGACCCTTAACCCAAAACCAAGAAGACTTTTAATTTTTTATGGAGGTTGGGGTCCCCCACATGACAGGAAAATGTGGCACCAAGGGTTCATAAAATACCATCCCTTATAGTCACTCCCCTCACTAGAGGAGAGAGGCTGGAAAAGGGTCTAAAAATGTGTGGGGGCATATCCTCGCAAAGAGTAACCTCCTTCTAAAGAAGGAAGGCCATCGCCAATAAGCTCCATGCGTTTGGCACTAGATGGGTAGGGGCTAGGTTGTATTGCCTAAGGATATATCTAAAAAAAGGATTCATAGGCAGTTTCATTCCTTCTACCTAGAATTGCCTCGCTCACCGCCACACACTCTTCCTTAGGGAAAAGTCTCTCTCCTCCGGGATAGGCACCAACATCTGGATATTATCTGGGATCCTAAACCTCTCCCTAAAACCCTCAAGCTCGTTCTCTTTTATGTCAGTTGGCCACAAAGAGGCCTCCCACCTAACGCTATAGTCTATGGGACCCTCGGCATCATCCACGCACTATGAGGGCTCCCAATTGCCTCCATGATCCGTTCACTAGGGATCAACGAAGGAATACCCACCTTGGCACAGATTAATGCCATATTTACCCCAAAAGACCCATTAGAAGCACCATTTTTCGAAAAAGAAGCCATCAAAGCCAGCAAACGAAAAAATACTTCAACAAGATTTTAATACTTACACGAACCTTAATAACAAGACCGAGGGCGCTTCGAGGTGAGAAGGCACAGTGTTGCTCGCCGGAGACTGTAAGGAAATGCTAAGATGAATCGGAATACTTTCTACACTCAAGGTTTGTAATTTCTGCAAAGTGAAGAAATGAGGAAAAAGTAGGTTTTCAACCCTTTATATACATAGTGGATGAAGCCTCACCGTTGGATCTTCCTCCACTTTAATCTTAATCGTCCACATGTAATCTCATCTACTACGTTGATTGCAAAAGATGTTTGATAAAAACTCAAACCAAGTGCCCGATGGAGTCATGCTGAACATGCGCCGAAAACTCGCATAGTCTACCAGATGTGATATATCATCATCATTGCGAATTAAATTCGCACGTAGCTCGAGCCTAGGAAATTTCCACACCACCCAGCTATTTTTATTGAGAATCAGCGTGCCATTCAAATAATTAGAATACGGCGCCGGTAGGCTTCAGCTCCCAAAGGGGGCTCGATATATGCTTCGAAGGTCTCGCCCGGCGCCTTTCAGACTTAAAATAGGCTTTAACTCCCAAAGGGGGCTCAATGTATGCTTCGAAGGCCTCGCCCAGCGCCTTTCAGCCTTAAAATAGGCTTCAACTCCCAAATGGGGCTCAATGTACGCTTTGAAGGCCTCACCTAGTGCCTTTCGACCTTAAAAAAGGCTTCTCCCAAAGGGGGGCTCGATATATGATTCGAGGACCTCGCCTATTACTTCTAAAGCCTCAACACATATCCTTCGACCTCGTCGTAAGCTTCGGTTAACGAAATTTCTTTTAGACTAGAAAGTTCACGCATCATATAAATAATCATATTTGGATTTCAGGGACTATTATCACTCATATAAATAATCATACCTAATTGAGCTATGTGGCAGATGGAGAGGGCCCCACACCTTACATGACAACATGAGCAACCCTATTCTATGTATGAAGACGACCCCTTTCCCATGGATCTAAACCAAACCGATCCCATTTAGGCAGAGGCCCCATGTAGGAGCCGGTGCTGACGAGGTGATGACAAGATCCCTAATAGATCTTGTGGTGAAATGATTGACAAAACAATTCGCTATCAACGCCGCCCCTGCACACGAACACGATCAAATCCGACATGCAAAAACTAGGACTTATAGATACAAAAGAGATCCTAGCATTTAATGCCTTGATTGATTGATTGATATTTGCAACAAGAAAGGTCGTCGATCCGACAAGGCCACGTGCCCTATCATCCAACAGGCCTCGTTTACCTTACTCAAGTATAAAAGTTCACACTTAGTGTCATTCAATGTTAATATAAGTTTAGACTCTCAAACCTATATTCTTGCTACACACACTTTTTTAGTGTTCTACTCCCAAACCGACCTCTTCTCTATCGATTAGAGACTCGTGTTCTACACCCAAAATTATTTCTTTAGCTGACTCAGCCTTCGAGGTGCGTGTGATTAACCTACGGCTTATCCAAGTGTGTTGGGATTTAGCTTATATGGACATAAGAGGTTTTAAGATCTGTTGGCCACATCATTAATACAATTTTTGGGGTCAACAATACTTATTCACATGTACTTTAATAATAATTTTAGCTTCCTGAATTTCAATGGGGATGGTTCTCCCATTTCTTCTGCAAACTCTTCTTCATTTGTTCATTAGTTTCGCATATTCATAGATTTCGCTTAAAGGGGGCTGTGAGCTCTCTCGCTCATTTTAATTCAACAGTTACACAGATTTCTTGCTACTTGTGTAACAGTTCTTTCAATATAGTATGGATATAATGATCATAGTGGAAAAACACGTTGAGAATATAAATTTAAATAAATTTGCATCATGGACTAATTATTTTATTTATTAAATAAAAGATTGTAATAACTGGAGAGGGGGGTTTACCCAATTTTTGTTTCATTGTGCAATCTTTTCTAAAAGCAGTTATTTACATGTGATTTGTGTTTACAATGATCTTGGTTACTTTTTATAGTATTAAATCCAATTCAATATCATATACCAGATGTCCATAAAATCAACGAAGTTTAATATATAGACTTTGTCCAACAATTTTTAAGTTTGATTGGTGGTCGGTTACTAGTAAATAATTAGGCATTGTTTAATGATAATATTCCCATTAATCTATTGACTAAATGTGCACCCATATAGTTCCAAGAACTTAAAAACGCACGTTTTAGTGGAGGTTTAAAAGTTGCACTCATTCAACTTACCCGTCATATTAGTGAAGGGAAAAATTTAGTCCATGTTTAATTTTCTAAATTTTATTTTTCTTCTAAATTCATTTTTAATCAAATATTTCGTAGATCCACAACTTTTATTTTTCTTTTCTAGTACTAAAAAACTCAACCGCTTATTTTCCTTTTATAGTGCCAAAAATTCAAAGCCTACTATTATGACTATCACTTATTTAAATCATCACATGATTATTAAAGCAAATTAAGCTATACACAATCCTTTATGGTGACAAAATTCACGTAACCAACGTCAAAACTTGTTGAGAATAAAATTTAATTTTTAACGACTATATACGTCTAGCCTGTATAATTTGGTTTTGATAAAATCATATTTTAGTTGATTTTGATTAAAAGTTGATGAAATATATGATTGAAAATTGTAAATTCTATAAAAATTTTGATTAAATTTTAACTTAAATTTTATTTAATTTTAAAATGAACCAAACACGTGCATTAGACATTTGTCATATGATACTCGAATTACAATATATATCTTCTAGAATAAAAGTGTTGACTTTTATGTCATTTCCTACTCTTTTCACATGCAACAAACACAGAAGTCTCCATACGTCACATCAACTTATACTTTTGTCAGCAATTAGCCAATTATGACCGTCTATTCATTCTCTGTGGTGATTGATGTGCTCTAAAAAGTAGTTGGTGATATGGGTGGTAAAAAAAAAAAAAAATTCACTTGCAAATTATTTTATCATTAGAATATATAGCTAAAAATAAATGTGTTGTAAATGATAAGTTTATTAGTGAACGATAATTTTATCCCTGCAATCTTAAAAATTATTATCATTGTATTCCTAATCATACCTTATAAATATAAGGTTTTGATTCTAAATATAATACATTAAAGGTTTATTGACTTTTATTATCTCTTTTCTTTTTCTTTCTTTCACAACACGTTATCTGTACAAAAGTTTAATTTTTCAAAGTCAAGTAAAGGTAGTAATTTTTTATTATCATAATCATCTGTTATATGTATCAAAATTAACTTGATAATATAAGATTTTGTTTCATACACACTTTGGTTTTGTAATGTGAATTTTTATAAGCAAGCAATATTTGCTTTCTCCTTTCTTGTAAATCATAGACATGTGAATTTGGTGACATCATTTGCCTTTGGTTCTGAATTTGCTACATCATAATACTTTCTTGTAAATCATATAGATTTATGACACAATCATTAGATGTACTATAGTTTCTGCCCTTTAATTCATGTGCGGCACCAGCTGCCTTAATTTTCATAATCAATTCGTTTGAAGTCAACTAACTGCGTCTCCATAACGATTGTGATACATATTTGTATAATTAATCTTTTATAAATAATAATAATAATAATAATAATAATAATAATAATTGGTAATTAATTTTTGTATATAAATTCATAACATGTTTGTATAGTAATTAAAGCTGATTAAATATTTTTTATGTTCTGTCATAAACTTTTAATTAATAATTTATCATGTCGTTGCTTTTGAAATTGCACAATATTATAATTAATATTTTAGAAAAATATTACTTTCTCCTGAAAAGCATGAATTATAATTTTAGAATATTGACATATTACTGTAATGGTAAAATACAACGTGCTCTCGAAATAGAACATGTTTTGAAAAATATATTATTTTAAATTAGTGTTTATCCCTGAAGAACACGTAACTTATGTATGTTGATATTAACTATTTGATGTTTAATCACATTCTTCGAATTTTGCTTTATTGTACAGTGAATCAAATGACAAATATCACAAAACTTGAGTTTGCTGTACTTGATATATCTCACAAAAACTATTTGTTATGGATATTCGATGCTGATATCCAACTTGTCTTAAAATGATTAAGAGAGATAATAAATGAAGGAAATAAAGAATTCATGTATGATTGTTCAAAAGCACTAATTTTCCTTCGTCATCACTTTAATGATGGATTGAAAATTGAATATCTCACTGATAAAGATCTACAACTTTTTAAGAAAAAGTTAAATGAAAGATTTGATTATCAGAGGACTATAGTCCTCTCCTAAGCCCGCTGAGTGGAGACACCTTCGTTTTGAAAGATTTCAAAACTATTAGTGAGTACAATTCTGAGATGTTCAGAATATGTTCAAAATTGAACTTATGTGGAGAAAAATCAATGATGAATATATGTTGGAGAAAGTTTTTCCATCTTTCACGCTTCAAATGTGCTCTTGCACTGGCAATATCTTGAGCATGGTTTCAAAAGGTACTCATAACTCATATCTTGCCTGTTTGTGGCTAAACAAAATATTGAACTGCTGATAAAAATCATGGATTGTGTCTAACTGGTTCTGCATTGCCTGAAGCAAGTACAATATCAAACAATAACGTGGGCGTGGACACGGATTTGGACAGGACGCGGACATACACGTAGAATAAATCATGGACGAAATAATTAACAAAACTATCATCAACAAGGCAATAATTTCATAAGGCACAAAGCAAACGAAAACAGTACATCCAAAAAGAAGCATGAAGAAAGTTGCTTTAGATGTGTAATGAAAGGGCGTTGGGCACGTACCTGTCATTTGACACAACACCTTGTAAATCTCTACCAAAAATCAATCAAGAGAAAAGGAAAAGTGGAGACAAATTTTGCTAATTATGATGGTTCAATTGATGTGACTCATTTAGATGTCTCTGATTTCTTTGTTAATCTAAATGAGAATATTGACTATATAATTGTGGGTGGTGTGATGGAAAATATATATTAGTTTATTTTCTAATATTTCTTTTCGTTTTAGAAATTCAATTCGAAATATGTTCTTATTTTTAGCAAAAATTGAAATTTTATTATGCATCATTAATTTTATAATATTAAATTATGTTTACGTTTTTAAATTTAAATTCAATTTTTTTTAAACATATCTGTTTTGTTATAGATTCATGATAGATTGTCAAGATACTTGCTTAATTGATAGTGTAACTGCACATACTATTATTCAAGACAAAAAATATTTTTTTTGACTTGACATTTACAGAAAATAATGTTAATACGATATCAAGTGTATCGAATATTATTGAAAGCTCCGGAAATGCTTTTATTATTTTACTAAACAATACAAAATTATATACTGAAAATGAACTTCATTCTAGCAAATCCAGAAGATATTTGCTGAGGTTTAAGGATATCCGCTACAATGAATATCACATTGAGATGATGCAAGAAA
>CAIGRP010131251.1:0-17773 GCA_903798385.1 Fraxinus cuspidata
TTGTTTTCGTTACAACATCAATCATTATCAATTTGTTACGAAGTCTTCAAGATTAAATCTTGTATCATGTGAACTTGAAAATAGATGCTTGGGTTATGTTAAACTTCGCCCATCAACACAACAAACAAGTTAAACAATTATCACATTCATAATTCATTTTACAATCTAGTAACAACAATATCGGACTTCTCACAGCATTATCGGCTACAATTCAACCTCCGATTGGGGTTTTATATAGGAGATAAAGGCCAAATCAACTCAAAAAAGAAGATCAAGAAATTGATCCACTAATTTATAGAGAGCGTCTTCAAGAACTTTGTTGTAAATTTTCGATGTGGGATAAAAAATTCATTTGTTTGGCTGTAGTACATTGTACCTTTGGTTGGTTGTAATGTATTGAACATTTAATTTACCGACAGCGTATTGTACTTTTTCTTTTACTATAGTATATTGTGCTATTATTTAAATAGTTATTTGTATTTTATGAAGTTAATTAATCATTTTCCTATCTTTTACTTATTAAATAAAAATTAAAAACTCTCTAAATATTTTAATTAACACTATTATATATATCTTATTTATTGTTCAAAAATATATTTATTTTGTTAAATTCTTAAAACTGCATTTGGTACTATAATTTATATGCATTATTAATACTTTTTAAATTAATTAAAAATTTAAAATAAGACAACGATTTTTTTACACATTTTTACGCTTATTCCTCGCCTAGGCGTACATTGATCGAAACTTGGCCTCCACACATTACGCTTTTTAGAACACAACTTGAAATGAAATACAAACATCTTTATTTGATACTATCCAACTTGTCTATTAAGAAAAAAAAAAAACAAATCATTTAATGTGTAATAATTCAAACATATCCCACCAATTGTCTTTCAAAAATTAAATTATCTTAATATGGCGATCATTTTTCTTTAAAATGCCAACTTCATCAGGTAAAGGTTAATTTTCAACAAACTTACTCTTACTATAAAATTATTTGAGAAGCCAATTATAATTAGAGATGTATTAAATATGCCAATTTGATTAGGCGAAGGTTTATTTTCCTACATTTCTTGTGTCGTATTTCTTGTCTAGATATTTTCCAAGTTGTCCTTTAAGAATATAAAAATAAAATTATTTAATATGTAATAATTCTAACATCCTTTAAAATGCCAACATCAAGGTTAATTTTCAACCAAACTTATCCTTAAAATACAATGATTTGAGAAGCCAATTATAATTAGAGACGTATTAAACTTGATTCGGTGAATGTCTATTTTCCTACATTTCTTGTGTCGTATTACTTGTCTCAACATTTTCGAACTTGTCCTTTAAGAATTAAAAATAAAATCATTTAATATGTAATAATTTCTTTACTTCCTTCAATTGAGATTTCTTGTGGGAACTAGAAATGGAATACATCATCTTTAGTTGATATTGATATCTTCCCTACTTGGGCTTTAAGTACGTACTAACCTACTACACCACTTGTCTTTTGTTTTATTAGTTAACTATCTTAATATGGATGAGCATCGTTTCTTTAAAAAACTATCTTTAATATATATGGATGGTCATCGTTTTCTTTAAAAAAATTATCTTTAATATATATGGATGGTCATCTTTTTCTTTAAAGTTGCCAACTTGATTAGGTAAATTTGTAGCTTCAACCAACTTGCCCTTAAAATAAAATGAATTAAGCAGCCAAATATAATTAATGAAGTATCAGTTTTCCATGATTACATTTTTTTTGTGAATACTCTTATTCTCATCAATCTCCCTCTTTCTCTTTGTTTTGTCTCAAACCAGCAAAATTGTGAATATAGATCAGATCAAACATATTCACTCTCATCTCTCTCTCTCTCTCAAGCCGGAAATAGTGTGAATACATTTGAAACAATCTGCTCTATTAATCTATCTGCCCAACCCAACAATATTTGATGGGCTACACTGACGAAATTGAGGTTCTTTCTGATCCCGAAACAGAGGATATCGCTAACAACTACGTAAATGTGTCATATCTAGTCAAACACCCAGATCTCCATTTCCAACTGCAAGATTTAGAGCTTGATGGAGGAGAAAATATTGTTAGCTTCCAATGGCTCGGCCCGCACTTTCTAACTTTTCTCAAATATGCTACAGAACTGTGCAATAATAATTATGTAGAAACCTTTTTACAAATCTCCAGCCAGAGATTCAGTGATCTGTTGAAGCTCCTTGAGGATTCAGCCTTCGATTGCTTATTCGGACAGACTAAACATCACAAGAAATTTTTAGAATTCATTCTCTCTTTCATGCCCGAGATTAGGGAGTTCTTCACAATTCAAATTGCTGATGATTATGGCAATCCCTTTCAGGCAAGCTTTATCGATTTTCTTTTTGAAACTATTGGAGAACTGCTTAATTGCCAAGCGTATTCTAATGTTCTTGTGAGTAATCAAGTCAAAGTTCTCCTGAAAGAGTTGGAGTTTCTGCTCACTTTTCTTCTTGATACAATGCGGTGCAACGAGGAAGAACAGAGCAAGCATATATTGAGAGAAATTAATGTCGTATTTAATGAGGCAGGACTCATCTTTCATTTTTTCTTTTTCACCACAGACCTTGTTACCACACCCAAAATGGATCTTGCAATTTCTATTCTGTTAGAAAGGATTGAGATCGTGCAAGAGGAGATCAAAGATCATTGCATTGCAATCTCAATGAAAATGAATTGTGTAATTGAAAGCCTACAAATTGCAGAGAGTCCAAGTGAAGTATCATCATCCCAAGATAAAAGCGTTCCCATGGTAGAAGAGATGGTTGTGGGCTTCGAGGACATGACAATACAAATTGCAAGCAAGCTTCTTGGAGGACCAAACTACTGCCAGATTATTTCCATCGTTGGAATGGGTGGACTTGGCAAGACAACTTTAGCAAAGAAAATATACAATGATTTCATTGTTCATTCCGTTGTTCCATGCCATTTTGATAAGATTTCTTGGTGTGTTGTTTCTCATACATATAAAAAGAAAAAACTGTTGATTGACATTTTGAGCTCTGTAAGTAACATTAACAGAGAAAAAAACTTCAGAAATGGAAGATGAAGAAGAACTTGCCGAACTTCTTTACAAAAATTTAAAGGGTAGAAGATACCTCATTGTTATGGACGATCTATGGGATAAAGAAGCATGGGATGAATTGAAAAGGTTATTTCCAGAAGACGGAAACGGAAGCAGAGTATTGTTCGCCAGTCGGCTGAAAAATATGGCATTGGAAATTTCCCATGTAATCATTGAACCTCCCCTATTGTCACCATGTGAGAGTTGGAATTTGTTAGAGCAGAATGTGTTCAAGAAAGGACGTTGCCCTGAAGAACTGCAAGAGATTGGGCAGCAAATTGCAACAAATTGTCATGGACTCCCACTTTCAATCATCACGATAGCTGGAGTTCTTTCAAATATGGAGAAGAAAGAAAGCTTATGGCAACAAGTTGCACAAAATTTAAGTTCTTACATTTCCCAAAAAGCTGACGATTACATTCCCACATTGAAACTTAGTTATATGCAATTACCAAATCACTTGAAGCCATGTTTCCTCTATCTTAGTGCATTTGAGGAAGACGAGGAAATCCCAGTTCGGAAGCTATTATTACTATCGATAGTTGAAGGATTCGTAGAGAAAAAAGAGTACAAGAGCCTGGAAGACGAAGCAGAGGAGTATCTTATGGAACTTATTAACAGGAGCCTGCTGCAAGTTTCCAAAAGAAGATCTGACAATGGAGTAAAATCATGTATACTTCATGATCTAGTAATTGATATGTGTTGCAAAATGGCTGTAGAAGATGAAATATTTCTGTTTCAACAGTAAGCTAACTCACTCTCTTTCTAATTCTTTCTCATTTTAATTTTCTTTTCTAATTTAGCCTACTAATTTGTGGTAATTATATCATTGATGTTGCTGATGCTGATGCTTGTTGATGTGGCTAAATTGATGATGATCCTACACGATCTTATTTTTCTGCTTCTTTAGTCAATTCTTGATATCTAAACATCGCCATCGCTTGTGTATGGATGGGTTCCATCTTCTCTCGGAGGCTTTATCTATTCTTTACAATTCGGAAAAATTAGGATCTTTGATGCAAGATATGATAGAATTGCTCGACTGGGAATCAAAATTATGCCTAACTTGAGGTACTTGGAAACTCCATCAATAGTATCATCAGTGGGCAGACTCCAAAACCTAGAAGTTTTTGTGAGTCACGGATCTACTCTCCGAGATATACCAACATACCTTCTCAACATGCCTAAGTTAAGACATCTCTGTGTCAAAAACCAACTTGGAGGCCCCGAAAGATTCAGTAAGAATTGTGATAGCTCCCGAATAAATAGCCTACAAATCCTTAGTTACGTTTTTATTGATGACGAAGAAATCTTGAAATGTTCACCAAATCTTCGTAAGCTTAAATGTAAATCTCGAGACAATAGCTGTCCAGATCTCAACTTTCTTAGTCACCTTGAATCACTCAAAATTTATGGAAGTAGATACAGAAAAGGTCACTCAATGGTTAGCTTCCCCTCGAATATCAAAAAGCTTACTCTTGCTGAAATCCGTTTGCCATGGAGAAAGATGTCATTAATTGGGGCATTGCCCAACTTGGAGATTCTGAAATTAGAACGGTATGCCTTTGAGGGGAAAATCTGGAGCACAGAGGAAAATGAGTTCCAAAAACTCAAAATTCCTTAAATTAGATCACCTGGATCTTGAACAATGGAATTCCTCATATGATCATTTTCCTTTACTTGAACGATTGGTGTTGAAAGATTGCAAAAAATTGGAGACAATTCCTTCTGAATTTAGCTATATTTCAACACTACAGAAGATTGAGGTATTTTGTTGCGACAAAAATGTGGAAAGTTCAGCTTTTGAAATTCGTGAAGAACAACGCGATTATGGTAACAAAGAGTTTGATATCACCATCTATAGATTTTCGGAATAAAGAGAGCCTACGTTCTACTGGTGTACATGATGGTGTAAGTCAAAGCTCACATCCTACTACTTTTTTACTGAATTATTATATATTTGACTAACCCTTTTTTTTGTAAAAAAAATTTCTTAGCAGGAGATTCCTTGACATCCACACCTACATTGTGAGAAAAGATATAGTTTTTGGCTCAATGTCAATTGCTAGTTGTTGTTCTTATTCATTGTCTTTCTTTTTGGTGAATGTATAGTTATGGCTTTTTTATTGCAAGTAAAATTACATAATGGCCTGTTTACTATATTATTGTTAATTTGACAAGTGGTCGGATCTAGATCTCAACCTCGAATCTTTTTCATTTATTTATTTTCGTTTTATGCATTTCTCAATTACTTTATTATTATTATTTATTTTTTTGACATCAACAATTATAAGTATTCCGAAGTGTGAAACGAAATTCATTTCTTTTCAAGTTTTTCATCTAATCTATGTTTCTGCATCTAATCTAAACTCATTTGATTTTTAATCGAATTAGGCAATACAAGCTGGATTTCATATACAAGTACATTAGGTTTAACTCCAGGTGATCTACATTAGAAGCCTAGTCCAATTAGAGATGGCGGTTCGGCCCGTATGCACACGAGCTCGGCTCGTGCTCACAAGCTGAGCTCGTTGCTCGTGGGCCGAGCAGAGCCGAGTTTCGGCTCGCGAGCTCGTCAATTTTTTTTTTTAAAGATAAACCTTTAAAAAAAATTAACATTTCGCTTTAGACGAACCCACAAGCCGCTCTCCCGTGGGCGTAGCAAGTCAACCCGCTCTGCTCGTGCTCGGGCTCAGCAAAGAGCCGAGCGGTCGAGTCGACGAGCTGCTCGGCCCGTTTGCCACCACTAAGTCCAATCCATTGCTTTTTGTTCCGACTTTAGGTCATGTTTGATAGGAAGAATTTTCCATAAAAGTTGGAAATTATTTTCAATTTTCCACATTTTAGTCTGTTTGATGGGAAATTTTTTTTAGGTAATTGGTATTCCAAGTTATACATCACGTGACCCATTTTCCACATTTTCCTTGAATTGGTTTTCGTATAAGTTTGATGGTTTTTGGTTTTCTACGCAAATTTTTTTGGGCAATTGAAACAAATTTTATCCCCAATTGTAACAAATTATATTCATTTAATGAACAATTTTCACGGAAAACAAACTCAAACAAATATCAAAAGATCCAAAATTTAAATTTTTCAGGTGAAAGTATATCAATCAAATACAATTAATTGACAATTTTCAGTAAAACAATTTATATGCAATTTAATTCCTAGAAATTTGTTTTTTCCACCCAAATTCCATTATTGCAATCAAACGGAGCTTATTGATTTTATAATGCTAGTTGGCATGTAAATTTCTATCCATTGCTTAACATTTATAACTCTTTATTTACACATTATTTGTTGCACGCGGTCAGGATAAAATGAAAAGGAAAAAAGAGAAGTCGACTCTACAAGTATTCTAAGTTATCTAATTCAAATATTTCAAAGTGTTCAACACAAATTGANCTTATTGATTTTATAATGCTAGTTGGCATGTAAATTTCTATCCATTGCTTAACATTTATAACTCTTTATTTACACATTATTTGTTGCACGCGGTCAGGATAAAATGAAAAGGAAAAAAGAGAAGTCGACTCTACACGTATTCTAAGTTATCTAATTCAAATATTTCAAAGTGTTCAACACAAATTGAATATCTTATGCAATTTTCATGGCTAGCAAAATTGCCAACATCTTTCAAACTTAAGACGATGGGGTTACAGCTTAATTAAAGATTGTGATGGTGGGGGTCCTCGAGGGTCACGTGCCCCAGCTTTTAAGATTTTTTTTTTTATTATTATTGAAATTTAAATTTTAACCTTAATCAAAGTTCACAATTAATTTTAATATATTTTATGGGATCCACAACTTTTCAACTGTTATCAAAATCTACTAAAAATCTGATTTTAATCACTACCAAATAATGGCAAAATGAGTATAAATTTGAATTTTTTTCTTTTCTCTTACTCTCTAGCGACTCTCTACCTCGTGTCTTTTTACCAAATTATTAACTCTTCTAATTTTTTAAAATTTGCCTACAAATTTTCACATTTACTACAAATTTTCACTTTCCAATCAATTTTTCAATTAATTAGAACCTACATTTGCATTTTCTCCTACCAAATTATATATATAGAATGTGTCTGAAATGATTATGTCAATATTGACTTATATTTAACGAATTGTGTTTATTTGATTGATTATTAATATTGAATATTGGTTATATGCTTTTCTTTTCGATTGTTTGAATTGATTGTTTGTATCAAATACACTATAAATTATTTAAACGTAAATATGTATTTTCTTTGTGATAAGCAAAATATTACTAAAATGTCAAATCAAATAAATGAAAATGATGAGAAAAATATTAATGAATGAATATTTTTTAAATGTAAATATGCGTTTTCTCAAGTTAAGTATGAATTATTAAAAAACTAAGAACAAAATATTTGAGTATATACGGGATTTGATTGTGCCCCTTAATTCAAAATGTCTGTATCCGCCCTTGGCGATGGATATCCCACATCGGATGGATCTAAGAAGCGAGATCCCAAATTGTGCTTATTGGCATACAGGCTTCGAGCAGACAAATTCATCTTTTCTCTTCGGGCACTGTGGAACCAAATTTAATGTGCAGCTCCCTTAATTTGATAGAACATGCTGTAGTTTCAGGTGAAGCTGTTTAACACCAAGAACCTTTAACATATGAAGTATCATTATTTGTTTTTAATCAAATATGTGATTGCAAGCAATGAGAGAAGAAATGGATTCTTTAATAGGATAATACTTGGACGCTAATGAATAGACCTGAGGAAACAAAGTTATTATTATTATTTGTTTTTTTAGATAAAAGAGAAGATATTATAAATCAGAGCTAACAAATGGCAAAATGAAAGCAGGAATACTATCAAAACACTTTTGAAATAAAAGAAAAGACATCAGTACATGCACTTTTTTATCAGAATCATATATGAATTATGACTTACATATGGTTGGCTCATTTTTATAAATGTTCACATTATTTTTTTATCTATACCTTTGTGGGACCCACAAGTCCTACCCAAATATGCACTACTCATTTCTATATATTTGTTTTTAATTTTGTAAGGGAAAATTGCAAGTCACTAGATTCTAAAAAAAGGGAGTTACAGTGAATCATAAAATACCAAAAGCCGTGGTATTCTTGTAGTTTGAGTGCACCACATGTATAGAAATTCATATCTGACATGGAACGACAAAGCGCATAATGCTAAAGTATCACTTCATTAGTGACAAAGGACATTCACTTGTACAAATTTAAACTGGGATTTCTATCGTGTGTTGGGGATTTTGATAGAAAATGATTCAATTGTGTGCAAGTTTAGAGTGTGTATTCCGTTAATGGATGGTTCTTGGTATGTGGGTGGAAGGAGTGGTGGTGGAAGGAGTGATGATGTCAGCATAGGGTAGGTGGCGGTGGTGTCGGCCGTTGCCATGGTGGTTTTGGGTTAAGGCGGTTGGGGAAGAAGGGGAAAGTGGTTGATAGTGGATTTTATGTTTGATTTTTGGCTTTTTTTAAATTAAATTATTAATATATTATAATTGTGTGTTTTTATTGAAAAAAGTAAAGTTACCCTTTTATGCTTTTAGAATTAATCAAAATTATGGTGAATGATATTTTTTTGGTCAACTAACGGTCAAACTAACACTTTCCTTCCATTTGGACTTCAAGTGTGATATTTTGAAGGTTTGGTACCATGGTGGCACAAAAGAATTGTTTAGACAAAAACTGCTATTAAATGAAATGTTTGGTATCTTGACCATAATTTACCTTTTTTTTTTTTTTTTAATTCAGCATATATCACTCTCGACATTTAACGAGTCTTTCAATTTCAGTGATAAATTCAAAAGAAAATGGGTGAGACACACCCATCTATTCCAGAAAACATAGTTGACGTCCTCATCCTTTGAATCTATATCTACATATTCTGGGATGACGGTGGATTATGTAAAGATTTCATACAAGGTAATTTGGGTTTTTCTCGAGATTAAATTTGCTATGTAATTTGTAATATTGTGAAAACTGAATTAAGATATGCAATTAGACATACATCGAATATAGTGTTTATATTTTTCGAAAAGAAATAAATCCCATCTTCATGTATATGTATGATATGCATCTGTGTTTCAAATGACTTAATATTTCAAAAATGGTGGGAGAATTCAGAGATTGAGAACACACAAGATGAATAAAAAAACAACCACGGTTAAACATGACAATCCAAAGGAAAGTGAATGCCAAACTTTATATTGGTCCAGATATCTTTTCTCTAAAATGAAAGTTGTTACACATGAAAATAGTTAAAATTTGCAACCTTAGTGTAACCAACCATAAAAGCCAGTATCTAGGAGATGCAATCTTACATAATTATATGTTCACATTCCACTGTTGTCGTCTTAAATAATACAGATAGCAATGCAAAGAAGATGCACAAGAGATAGTAATGATCAATAGGATCCACGTAAAGAAACCAAGAAATGCCTCAAAAATCTTTCTCCAAAGACTTAAACGGAGTTTTGCACTAAGTGAATGCTAGCCCTTTCCGTAGTTAAACAATTATTACATTCACAATTCATTTTACAATCTAGTAACAGCAATAGCGGACTTCTCACAGCAATATCTGCTACATTTCAACCTCTGATTAGGGTTTTATATAGGAGATAAAGCCCAAATCAACTCAAAAAAGAAGATCAAGAAAATGATTTTGTGGAATAATGCTACAAATTAAGGTGGTTGATATCTGAATAAGTTCAAATTCTGGCATGATATTGGGATTTCTTGAGATGCTTTCTTGTTCGAGAGGTTTTGGTTGGAAGGGTGGAAAGTGAAAAGGCACTAATTTGGGGATTATGCAGTGGTAACTTCGAGCAAGGCTTGTTTGGTGGGAGTGAAATTTGCACGTCATTTATTGCCTGTGATTTGGGATGCTTTGACCTTTTTGATTTTACTTAAACATTGGAATATTAATTAAATAATAGTTAGAAGGCTTAATTTTCACTATAAAATTTTCAACTTTTAGAATAATTGATTGAAAGGCACAAAAAGTTGTTTACCCATTTATTGATCCTCTAATTTATAGAGAACATCTCCAAGAATTTTGTTGTAAATTTTCGATGAGGAATAAAAACTTCGTTTGTTTGGCTGTAGTACATTGTACATTCGGTTGGCTGTAATGTATTGTATATTTGATTTATCGGCAATGTATTTTACTTTTTGTTTGACTATAGTATACTATACTATTATATAAATAGTTATTTATATTTTATGAAGTTATTTAATCGTTTTCCTATCTTTTACTAATTAAATAAAAATTAAAAACTCTCTAAATATTTTAATTAGCACTATTATATATATCTTGTTTATTGTTCAAAAATATATTTATTTTGTTAATTCTTAAAACTGCATTTGGTACTATAATTTATATGTATTATTAATAATTTTTAAATTAATTAAAAATTTAAAATAATATTAAAATAAGAAAACGATTTTTTAACACCTTTTTACACTTAATCCTCGCCTAGGCGTGCATGGATCAAAACTTGGTTTACACGCATTATGCTTTTTAGAACACAATTAGAAATGAAATACAAGCATCTTTATTTGATACTATCCAACTTGTCTATTAAAAAAAAAAAAAACGAAATCATTTAATATGTAATAATTCTAACATATTCCACCAATTGTCTTTCAAATATTAAATTATCTTAAAATGGCCATCATTTTTCTTTAAAATGCCAACTTCATCAGGTAAAGGTTAATTTTCAACAAACTTACTCTTAATATAAAATTATTTGAGAAGCCAATTTATAATTAGAGATGTATTAAATATGCCAATTAGAGTGTAGCATGCCTTGAGCTACCTTGTTGATAGACAGCTGTCTGCCTAGTTGCCTTGACAAGGCAGCTATCTTGTCAAGGTAGCTACAATGTAGTTACTACGTGTACGTTTTTTACAATGTTAAATCATGTCAAAATTTAAAATTTGAATTTTGATTAGTTTAAAAAAATACGTAATTTTTAAATTTATTTCTTTCAACAAAAATTGTATACGAAATATTTTATTCATATACAATTTTAATTCGATATATGTCGATTGTAGTTGGTCTCAAACTCAAAAAAAGGAGGAAGGTTATAACTTTTATTTTATTTATAAGTTGTATAAATTGCACCAATTTTAAATTCTTTAAAAAAATTTAGATTTATCACTAATTTAAAAAAAAAAAAGAGTTAGCTTAGCTCGCTAAGGCCCGAGCCGAAAGCTCGAGTCAAGTCTAATTTTTTTAGTAGAGCGAAAGCTCGGCTAGGCTCTGGCCAAGAAAAAGTCCGAACCATTTTTATTTGATCCGACCCCGACCTTCAAGTTTTAGCTCGCGGCTCGGCTCGTTGACATCCCTAATTGTATTACTTTATTAAATGCTTAATATTGCAGTCATTTTCCTTCTAAAATGTCATCTTCATTTGGTAAAAGTCAAATTTTAACCAATTTACCCTTAAAATAAAATGATTTGAGAAGCCAATTATAATTAGAGATGTATTAAAAATGCGTACTTGATTTGGTAAATGTCTATTTTCTTATATTTCTTGTGTCGTATTTCTTGTCTTGATTTCAATCATTTGGGGTTTAGTCTCATAAATTGGGAACATATCCGTCTTGGCACCTGTTTAATTATTTAATATACCTTCTATGACACTAGATTTTGCAATAGGCATGATAAATTATGAGTGAGTCAAAATCTCAAACCTTTTATTATTTTATTGTCTTTAATTTTTCGTTCATTTAAAAATAACTCTAGATTTGATTTAATCTTTGAGTAGCACCATAATTACAACGAAAATTTTTCGTTCCCAATTTTCCAGCCTATTAATCATTTCCTTCTTTGTTGATACGTAAGAGTGGAGGAGGACATGATTCTCTACCGTGATATATCGTACATGGGTAGAACCTTCAATGGATAAAAGGGCTTCGTGGATTCCTTGATAATTGTTTCTCAACTTCACTTTCAACAGCCGAAGTTTAATGGATTCTTTCGTGAGGGTAAAAAAAGTCTCATTGATTCCTATCTGAATTTCTTTCTTCCCTTCGATTGAGATTTCTGGTGGGAACTGGAAATGGAATACAAGCATCTGTAGTAATATTTTCCCTTGTTGGCCTTTGAGAACGAAACAGAATCATTTGATATATATGTAGAACACCACTAGTCTTTTGATTCCATTACTTAATTAAATTACTTATCTAGGGTGTGTTTGAACCACATTATTTTGGAAGAATGTATTTTGGAATAGCAGATTGATAGAAAATGTGTGGTTGAAAAAGAAGGAAAAGTTATTGATGTGACGAAAAATATTATTTTATTAAAGAATGTATAATTAAAAACGAGTACAAGAATGAGAATGAAAATTTTAACGTGGCTCAAACGGAGGCTCAAGAACAAAACAAAATCATTTGTAATAACTCTAACCTACTATACCAGCCTTTTGATAGTTAAGTTATTTATGCCCTGTTTGGTCCGGATTAAAATCAGATTTTAATCCAAGTCAAAGTCAAACAATCAATATCAACCACATCTTTCATGGGTCCCACAATTTTTCAACTACATATTTGAAAAACTTCTCTAAAAATCTACTAAAAATCTAATTTTAATCCCCACCAAACTATGTTAGATGATCATCATTTTCTTTAAACGTGCCCACTCGATTAGTTAAAGAACTATTTTCAACCAACTTTTCCTATAATTAGAGATGTATTATTACAATTTAATCATTCTTGTCAATCTCACACATTTACTCTCGTTAATCTCTCTCTTGTCTCTGCCCAACTCAACAATACTTGAAGGAACGCTCTAACTTGTTTTATCTTTTATACACAATGGAGAATCTCTCTGATGACTTGATTTCTCTCACTCACAAAAATCTGTCACGTCTAGTCAAAAGCCAAGATCTCCTTTCCCGTTTGCAAGATTTAAAGCTTCTTGGAAGAGAAAAAGTAGTTAGCTTTCAGTGGTTCGGGCCACACTTTTTAGCTTTTCTCAACTATGCAACAAAACTGTGCAAGAACTGGAACACGAGATTCAGATTCAGGGATCTGCGTAATCTGTTGATGTCTCTTGAGAATTCAGCCTCCGATTGCATCCTATACGGAAAGACTAAACATTACAAAAACTTTTTAGAAATCATTCACTCTTTCATGCCAGAGCTTAAGAAGTTTTTTTCACTTCAAACCCTGCAGCAATCAACACCCCCATGTCCTACTCCACGACACCACTCTCCCTACACTAATATACTTTGGGCAAGCTTTATCGAATTTCTCTTTGAAACTATTGGAGAATTGCTTAATTGTCGAATGTATTCCAGTGTTCTTGTGAGTGATCAAGTCATAGTTCTTCTGAAGGAGCTGAAATTTCTGCTCACTTTTCTTGTCGATACAATACGACGCAAGGAAGAACAGAACAAGAACATATTGACAGAAATTGATGCTGTATTCAGTGAAGCAGGACTTTTCTTGCATTCTTTCTTTTTCACCACTGACCTTGTTACCATGACCAAAATGGATCTGGCTATTTCTGTTCTGTTAGAAAGGCTTGAGATTGTTCGAAACGAGATCAAAGATCACTGTGTTGCAGTCTCAATGAAGTTGAATTCTGGAATTGGAAGACTACAAGTTGCAGAAAGTCTAAGTGAAGTATCATCATCCCAAGATAAAAGCATTCACATGGTAAAAAAGATGGTTGTGGGCTTCAAGGACATGACAAAACAAATCAAAATCAAGCTTCTTGGAGAACCAAAAAAACGCCAGATTATTTCCATTGTTGGAATGCCTGGACTTGGGAAGACAACTCTAGCAAAGAAATTATACAATGATTCCAATGTTCGGAAACATTTTCAAGTGCGTTCTTGGTGTGTTGTTTCTCAAACTTTTAAAAAGAGAAAGTTGTTGATTGACATTTTGAGCTCTCAAAGTAACTTTAACAGAGACAAAATTTCAGAAATGGAAGATGGAGCCTTGGCCGATCGTCTTTACAAAAATTTAAAGGGTATAAGATACCTCATCGTTATGGACGATATATGGGATGAAGAAGCATGGGATGAATTGAAAAAGTTATTTCCAGACGACAGTAATGGAAGCAGAGTATTGTTCACCAGTCGGCTGAAAAATGCGGTATTGGAAATTTCAAATGTTATCATTGAACCTCCTCCCCTGTCATCAGATGAAAGTTGGAATTTATTAGAGCAGATGGTGTTCAAGAAAGAACGTTGCCCTCAAGAATTGCAAGATATTGGAAAGCAAATTGCAACAAATTGTCATGGACTTCCTCTTTCAGTCATCCTGATAGCAGGAGTTCTTTCGAATATGGAGATAAAAGAAAGCTTATGGAAACAAGTTGCAAAAAGTTTAAGTTCTTACATTTCCCAAGAAGCCGACAACTACATTCCCTCGTTGAAACTTAGTTACATGCATTTACCAAATCACTTGAAGCCATGTTTCCTCTATCTTAGTGCATTCCAGGAAGACGAGGAAATTCCAGTTCGGAAGCTATTATTACTATGGATAGCCGAAGGATTCATCGAGAAAAAGGAGCTGAAGAGCTTAGAAGATGTAGCAGAGGAGTATCTAATGGAAATGATTAACAGGAGCCTGCTGCAAGTTTCCAAAAGAAGATCCAACAATGGAGTAAGATCTTGTACTGTTCATGATCTAATACTCGATATGTGCGACAAAATAGCTGTAGAAGATGAAATATTTCTGTTTCAACAGTAAGTTAACTTTCTAATCCCGTCTCGATTTCCTCTTTCTTTCCCAATTTAGACTACTAATTTTTGATAATTATGTCACATTGCTGTTACTGATGGTGGTTGATGTCATTAAACTGATGATGATCTTCCATGTTCTTATTATTCTACTTCTACAGTCAATTCTTGTTATCTAAGCATCGTCATCGCTTATGTATGGATCGGTCTCATCATATCTCCAAGGCCTTATCCATTCTTTACAATTCGGAGAAAATTAGGATCTTGGATTCAAGATATGACAAAAATGTTTCACTGGGAATCAGAATTATGCCAGAGTTGAGGTACTTGGAAATTCCGTCATTAGAATCATCAATAGGTAGACTCCAGAACCTAGAATTTCTTCTATTGGAAGGCACATATGATATACCGACTTACCTGTTCAACTTGCCTAAGTTGAGACATCTATGTGTCGGACAGCGATCTTCCCCTGCAAGATTCAGTGAGAATTGTGATAGCTCCCAAATAAATAGCCTACAAACCCTTTGCTACATTTTTGTTCAAGATTTTGAAGACGAAAAAATCTTGAGATGTTCACCAAATCTTCGTAGGCTTAAATTCAAATTTCCACTAGATCGCTTGCCTGATCTCAACTATCTTTCTCAACTTGAATCACTTACAATTTATGGATGTAGATTCAAAGGTGATTACTCTATGTTTAACTTGCCAACGAATATCAAAAAGCTTAGTCTTCATAGAATTGTTTTGCCATGGGAAAAGATGTCATTAATTGGGAAATTGCCCAACCTGGAGATTCTGAAATTAGAACATGAAGCCTTTATAAGAAAAATCTGGGACATCAAGGATGATGAGTTCCAAAAACTCAAATTCCTTAAGCTATCTATGTCAGATCTTGAACAATGGAATTCCTCACTCGATCCTTTTCCTGTACTTGAACGATTGGTGTTGCAATTTTGCGTAAAGTTGGAGATGATTCCTTTTGAATTTAGCAATATCCTATCACTGCAGAAGATTGAGGTATATTATTGTGGCGAAAAGGTTGAAAGTTCGGCTTTGCAAATTCATGACGAACAACATGATAATGGTAACGAAGAGCTTGAGGTGATCATCCATAAATTGTCGAACTAAAGAGAGCCTATGTTCTAATATGTAAACGACGTAAGTCAAAACTCATCTCATACTTCTTTTTTTACTGAAAAAAAATCTTTTTAATTATTTATTTGATTAAATTATTTTATTTTATTTTGTAGCAGGAGATTCTTTAATATCCAAGACTCACATGGTGAGAAAAGAAATAATTTTTGGCTCCAAGTCAATTGCTAGTTGTTGTTCTTATTTGTATTCTTTTCTTAGTAGTGAACGTGGAATTACGACTTCTTTATTGCAAGTAAAATTAAATGAGATAAAATTCATTTGCTTTCAGCTTTTTCGTCTAATTTATTTTTTGCATCTTTCCCAATTTAAACTTATAAAAATATGAAATCAAGCATTACGTGTAACGTGCTCCTTCTAGCATTGTTTCGAAGATAAGTAATTATTATGGTACCTTTTTTCATAAATATCCCAATACTTAGGGTGTCTGTTTTTAGTTCAAGTTTTCAAAATGATGAAAAATTTAATATCGATGATGTTCTTACACCATTTTGAGATGCCACTTGACAATGCGACTCAATCGAACTAGGCTAGGTTTAACTCCAAGTAATCTACTTTTGAAACCTTGTACAATCCATTGCTTTCCTGTCTAACTGAGTGATTTTTATAAAGCTAACCATTGACTAACATTTATTTGCCTAAAATTTTGATTCACTCCATGTCTTAGTAATGGGAGAAAACATAGGTACTATTTTGTCGAGTTTTTCACATTGAAATGTCTTGCATGTTTAATAATTTTTTATTTACCCACCATTCGTTGTACTTTAGGATAAAAAGAAAAATAAAAAAAGGTAATAAAGAGAAGTCGACTCTACAGGTATTCTAAAGTATCTAATTCAAATATTTCAAAAGTTTCAACACAAATAGAACAAGTATATAACATCATGTGCAATTTTCATGGCCAGCAAAATTGTCAGTAAAAGGATTAATGAGGTTACTAGCTTAATTTGAGATTGTGAGGGATATAGTAAAAAGGGTAATATAGACTTTTATCATTTTTGAGGTGAGAGTTCTACTGATGGCTTAAGTGCCTGGCATCAATAAAAAGGCAGACAACAGTCATATTTGGGCTAAAAATCTTGGGTAAATCCCTCCCAGTCAGGTTCTTAATGTGCATAAACTGCAAGCAAGAAGGTCCTACAATTTTGTATTGTGATAATAGTTCAATAATCTCTATTTCAAAGGATCCGGTTCCACATGGTATTCAACTTCGTTTTCATTTTCCAAGGGAGCTCAACTTCCTGATATTTTTACAAAAGCTCTTGGAGGACATATTTTTCCGAGGAATGTTGCAGCTTTGGGAGTTAAAAGTAAATTCATTTTACTAGAGGCATTGTTGGCATAAATCTGTTATGAACCAGCCCGATATAAAAAAAAATATTTTTGATTCACTCCTAGAGAAACCGCCAAATAATTTAAAACGAAAATATGAATAATATGAAGCTTAATGAGTCACTCAACAATCAAGAAAATTGTGGAAGGGGAGAATTTATGTTATCAAGAAACAAACAATTGTTTTACAAGATTTGATCTTTTCAATCTAAACAATTCTTTCTTTTTTCTAATGTATACAACAATAATCTAATTGTTGTAATTTCTCTTGAGTTTTGTCTTTTCTTCCTTGTTAAGTGTACCTTGTGTAGAATTTATAGAAGCCAAATCTCCAAATTGTGTAGTCCAAGATAAAGAAAAAGCCATTAATTCAATCAAACTCTTAAAACACAAAACTGGACTTTTAAACCAAGATTAAATAAGCTTTCTTCATTCAACAAGCTTCTAAATCACATAGAATTTTTGT
>CAIGRP010131267.1:0-19264 GCA_903798385.1 Fraxinus cuspidata
ACACTCACAGACTGAAGCGAATTGTCTCTTTCAGTAGCCATAATAAAAAAAAATAAGGAAAATCAGATCGCAAAAGAAAGGAAAACGAAATACCAGATTGCAGAAGTTGAATAAAAACCCTTTCAAAATCGTCTCTTTTCTGTTTGAGATTAAGCCACGTCCCATGAAACTTTGCTCTGATACCATGTTAAACAATCCAAACAAATAAAGAAAAAAAAAAGAGGAGGTTTGGGTTTCATTGATTCTCCATTATACAAAAAGATAATTTAACATAAATACAAAGAGACTATATATAGGCTAAACAAAGGCAACTGAAAAGACCATTCTATCCCTTAATAAACAATAAAACAAAAAAAGAGACTATATATAAGCTAAACAAGGAAACTGAAAAGACTATTCTACTATTAATAAATAATAAAATAAAATAATCATATATTTCTTAACACTTCTTTGCAAGTTCTTGATCATTTGTTCTTTGTTTCTTCTCAATTCCTATTCGTGCAAACATTATTTTTCAACAATCTCAAACGATAATTCAATTGTGAATGAAAGCACTATGACGACGATCAAGTTAATGAATCAAGACCTTGTTCATTTGGATTGCTTTGATGTTACCAACTTCACAAGATCACAAGATAAATTGAAATTTCTTCTAACAACGTTGAAGATATTCTACATCCTTGATCCAGATTTGGCATCGTTATCGAAACCAACAAATTGAGAAATCGATGTCGTGAGAATCGAAAAACAAAAGCGTCAAGAAGATGAACTTATCTGTCGTGGCAATATTCTCAACGCTCTATCCGATCGGCTGTATGATCTATACAATAACACTTCTTCCGCAAAGGAAATTTGGAGTGCTTTGGAAAGTAAGTACAAAGTCGAAGAAAAAGATACCAAAAAGTTCTTAATTTCAAGATATTTTGATTTCAAATTTCTTGATAATATTCCCCTTCTTTCTCAAATTTATGAGATGCAAGTTCTTGTCAATAAGTTGAAGGCGATCAAAATAGAGATTTCAAAAACTTTCCAAATGGGAGCAATTATTGCAAAACTCCCGAAAACTTGGAAAGGATATCGGAAGAAAATTATGCACAGTTCTGATGATTACTATTTGGAACAATTGCAGAAACACCTTTACATTGAGGAAGAGTCAAGAGTGAGAGATAACAGTGAAAACTTACATGAAGGCACTTCCAAAACCAATGCTATAGAGAATGTCGAACCTTTAAATAAATACAACAAGAAAAAGTCTTCAAGGAACTTCAACAAGTTTAAGAAGAAGTCCAAAAGTGGTTGTTTTGTATGTGAAAAATCTGGACATTATGCAAAGGAATGTCGACACTGAAAACAAAACAACTCTGAAGGAAATGTGAACTTCATCAAAGAAAACAATATTGTGGCCACCGTAAGCGAAATTAATGGAATCAAAGGAAAAGTTCCTGGTTGGTGTTATGATACATGTGCAACTGTATATGTATTATATGACAAGTCTTTATTCAAAACATATCATGAAGTTGATGGAGATCAAGAGATTCAAATGAGTAACGAGTTCGCTCCAAGGTGGTTGGAAAAGAAAATGTAGAGATCATCTTCGTATGACAGTTACCTTGACTAATGTGCTACATGTTCACGATATGAATATGAACTTGGTTTGCGGAAATCTCTTACGAAAATAGAGTATAAAATGTATTTATGAATTCAGTAAACTTGTACTATCCCTAGATGAGAAATTTGTTGAAAATGGCTATTCTTGTTAAGAAATAGTCAAACTTTGTGCCATTGACAAGATGACTAATAATAAAGTTGATTTTGTTTATATTGTTGATTCATTTACATTATGGCATGCTAGATTATGTCACATATGTAAGAATACCATGAAAAGAATGTTAAAATATAACTTAATATCATATAATGAAAATGATGTATTTAAATATAAAACATGTGTAGAATCTAAAATAACTAAGAAACCTTTTCAAAGTGTAAAAATGACTTCTAGTATTTCAGAATTAATTCATACGGCTATATGTGAATTAAATGGCATGTTGACTAGAGGAGGAAATATGTATTTTTATTACCTTCGTTGATGATTTCACTAGATGTACGCATGATTACTTGATGAAACATAAACATGAAGTCTTTGAAATGTTTAAAGTATATAAAAATGAAGTTAAAAATCACATAAGTAAGAAAATAAAAATTCTAAGAAGTGATAGAGGATATGAGTACTTTTCTAGTGATTTTAATTCATTTTGTGAACTACAAGGTAAAATTCATATATGTTCTGTACCTAGGATACCCGAACAAAATGGTTTGGCCGAAAGAAAAAATAGAACTTTAGTTGAAATTATAAATGCCATGTTAATTTATGCTAAGTTAACACTTAACTTATGAGGTAAAGCATTGTTGAGTACATGTAGAATACTAAATATAATTTCTTCTAAATTTACAAAGGTTTCTTCTTACGAATTGTGGAAAGTGAGAAAACTTAACATTTGATACTTCAAAGTGTGGGGAGTCTTGCTTATCGTAAGAACACAAACTTTAATAGAACTAAGTTGGGTCCAAGAGACATTAAATATGTCTTTGTTAGATATGCTAGTAATAACAAATCATATAAACAATTAAATTTGGAGACCAATGTGATTATTGAATCCAATGACGTTGAGTTCTTTTAGAATTTACTATCTTCGGATAATGAATTATGGAAAACTCATAGAGAGATTCCTAAATCTATTAAAGAGTAAAATAACTCAAATTGAGAAGTCTTTAGGATCGGATGAAATTGACTCTCAACTTATTTTGTTTTACATAGTAGAAGAAAATGAGAAGAATGTTGTAAGAACAATTCCTTTTGTTTTACAAGTGAAAATCGATCCTAAAACTTATAAAGAAGTTATGAATTCTCGTAATAGCATTTTTTGAAAAGATGCAATTAAAGATAAATTGTATTCAATTATGTCAAACAATACTTGGAAATTTGTCGACTTACCACCCAGATCCAAACCTATTGAATGTAAATGAGTGTTTAGGAGAAAAGAAAATATAATGTTGATGGTTCTCTATACCTTTAAAACTAGATTAGTAGTTAAAGGTTATAGACAAAAGGAATGAATAAATTATTTTGATACTTATACACCTGTAGCTAGAATAACATCAGTTAGGATATTATTTGTATTAGCTTCTATACATGACTTGCATGTTTATCAAATGGATGTCAAAACAGTATTTTTAAATTGGGATCTTGATGAGGAGATTTATATGGAACAACCTGAAATGTTTGCTCTACCAAAATATGAACATAAAATATGCATGTTAGTGAAATCATTATATGGTAAGAAATAGTACGAGAAATTTGATTAGCTATTAAATCATTTGGTTTCAAACATAATAGCGTAGATAAATGCTATGTGATAATTGTTTTATACTTATTTGCTTATAGTTGATGACATGTTGATTTTGAGTAATCACATGGATGGAATAAAAGAAACGAAGAGGTTTCTATCTTCCACATTCAAGATGAAGGATCTTGGACAAGTGGATACCATTTTAGGTATCAAAGTTACTAAAACTATTGGGGGTTATCAATTAAGTCAATCACACTATATCTATAATGTGATAGATAAGTTCAAACATTTGAACATAAAAGAATATAGTACACATCTTAATCCAAGGTTAAAACTTATAAAGAATGATGAAAGATAAATTGCTCAATTGGAGTATGCAAGAGCAATAGGAAATTTTATGTACGCAGTCCAATGCACACGACCGAATATAGTATTTGCAATTAGTGAACTTAGTAGATTTACTATTAATCCAATCAATGAACATCGGAAGGTCATTGGAAGAGTTCTTGAATAGTTAAAGAAAACTAAGAACTTAGGTCTACAATATACTAAATTCCCGACTATATTAGAAGGATTTACTGATACTAGTTGGATATCTAGTACATGTGAGAGTAAATCTACTTCAAGTTGGATGTTTATTCTTGGAGGAGGTACTGTTTCTTGAAAATCAAATAAACAAACATGTATAACACACTCAACTATAGAATCTGAATTTGTAGCACTATTAGAAATCGAGAAAGAAGCTGAGTAGCTTAAGGATCTACTTGAGAGTTTCACGGGTTCAAAAGGTAAAAATAAGTCATTCGATACATGGATAGTTTCATCATTATAAAATCTGCAATAACCATATCCTAATTATATAATGTTGATTGTTACTGAAGTAAGGGTTGAGCTTTAAGCTCTTAATGAAATTCAGTAATGAGTATAAGTATCTTTAAAAGTAACAAAGATACTGAAAAAATTTCACCTAGATGAATTTCGAGGTGGTGCCACCTCAATAGAGAGTTATAGTTTCTCTCTTAAATGTCTGTTGAAAAATATGAGCGCAAGGCCATATTAGCACTAAACGATTGAGGAACTTGAGAACACGATATACTTGTGTGTGTGTTCTTCCGGTATTGTCATATGGAATAATTGGTTCAAAGCTTTCATGCTACCTTTAATTCCGACTTCACTTTGTTTGAATTACACTATGATTAGATTCAAATCAAAATATATATAATCATTATGCATGAGTTTTGTATATTTTAAATATGAGATTTATTGAATATTGAACAAGTGAGAGATTGTTATATAATTGTTCAAAAATAAAGAAAAAATGTGGAATGAAAAAAGAAACATAGGCCTAGAAATTGACCTATGCTACCGCATAGGCCAGGAAGGCTTGCAATCTCATATGCCTTTGCAGGGTTTAAAGGCCCTGCCATGGGTTGTTCTATGCAACTACATAGGTTGGTTCTATGCGATCGCATAGAACAACAATATAGCCGTTAGAGCCCCGTTTTATTTGAATTTCTGATGGCTTTTCAAGTGTTTTTAACACCACTTCGTGTAGCCTTGCATGATGGCTATAAATATATGGTTTATTATCAATGAAAAAGATTGAAAAAATATAGAGAAACACTTGATATTATTCTCTCATTCCAAAAAATATTGAAATTCATTCTCTTCATATTCTTTTTTGTTTTCTCAAGTTTTGGAAGATTACACTAAGTGCTTAAGTATTAGTCATTTTCAAGAGTTGATAAATCCTGCAAACCATTTGTCAAGATCCCTTTAAGCACCAACATTAGATTCGATAGGGGGCAAATATCGTTTGAGGACAACGATTACGTATTTAAGCCTTTGATTCTTCTTTGCAAGTTCTTGATTATTTGTTCTTTGTTTCTTCTTCATTCCTCTTTGTGCAAACATTATTTTCCAACACAACCTTTATGCTACTACAACTAATCTTTGGTTGTAAACAATGCATTTGCATTTTGTATTTAGTTCAATCAATATCTACAATGATCGTTCATATATGCGTGCATGCGCATACCTGTGCAAAGGCAAAACGTTCCTGAACGTGGATTGCCACCACCTGTCAATGCCATATAAGACTCACGCATAGTATCAACGTGATCAAAAGTCAAAACCGAAATCTAATCATAGGTCAGATGATTTCTAAGTTGGAGAATCCCTATCAACAATAGTTGTTTTAGTGGTAGCTGCCTTTTCGTTGCCTATAGTCTCTTCGTAGAGAAGTAGTGGTGCGTTGTATGACTTTCATCATTAGCAAGTTCAGATTTTCCATAGTGTTTTATATATGATCTGTAATCTATTCCGCTAATTTTTTCATGTATATTTCGGATAAGGTGTGTTTTGTGTAAGACTTAAAGAGGATCCTGTTCATGAGATGAATGTATCTTGATAAAACACAGTAAACGAGGAAAGGATAGACCGAAATTACCATATTCCGTTATCGTCATTAAAGGTATTATTATTTTGAATTTTTTAATAGATATAGAGCTATAAATCACATGGAATAATGAAAATTGATTCATATCTATAGAAAACTAAGAATTTTACTTTATGCTACAAGGATCTAGTAAATTGTGCATCAAATCTAAGATCATTCAGAAGCAAGGTATCAGAATCTAGTAAGAAAGGAATAAAGAACACAAACCAAAAGTTTTAGGTGGTGATATTAGGTGTGTGTTTTAAATATAACTTGAGGGGTGGGGTGTTGTGTATCACATCAGAATAAAGTAGTAAAGTGATCCAATATGCAACTTGCAAAAAAATGATTCTTTGAAAAGAAACAGTGGGGGTTAGTTTGTCATTTACCAAAAAGTTTCTTATTGCCTTGAAATTGAAATTCTTTAGCTAGTGGGTGGGACCAAAAGTAGTGTGTAAAAATAATGGATAATGAAGCTTTTCATGACTGTCCTAGCAACAGTAAAGGTTACATATACCACCAGTTAGCAAACAAGAGAAAGTAGTATGAATATTCTAACAAAGGAGAACATTATATGCAACAGTGGCAAGTTCTACGGTTTTCAGTTTGTAGGAGTGACACGATTTCAATAGAACGCGTGGAAGAAAGAGATTGACCAACACTAATATGGCGTTGGTTCGAATATTCTAATAGATCTAAAGTGGACAGTGGACTCTGACAAATATGTTGCTCAAATTTAGTCAGATGAGTATTATGGAAGTGAAAAATCATTGTCTTGGTAAGTTGGGAACATGGGAAAAGTAGTGTGTCTGTACAATGTTGCCTCGGTTTATGCATAGTGACTCAGCAAGTTCGCATTAGGCATTTGGCAATAGGCCAATTTGTCCCAGCATGTGTCTTTCACTTGTACTCACAATTTCCCATCCAGAATACAAAAAATTCTATATGCTGTAGTCAAATCCTCCATCCTGAAAATTAAATTGAAATAAGAGTGTATTTGATGCACATTTCTTAGGAGAAATGCATTTTTTTGATGTGATGTGAAGGGAATATGTGGTTGAAAAAGAAGGAAAAGTTATTGATGTGATGAAAATTATTTTATTGAAGAATGTGTGGTTGAAAATGAGTAGAATAATGAAAATGTGGCTCAAACAAATAAATAAATTTCAAATAGTTTAATACAGTATAACGTCTCATCCCTACTCATTTAAGACATGATAGTTGAACACTAGTGCCCCCAGGGCTAATCTCCCAGTGGCAAAGGGGAGGGAATAGGGTTAATAGCTCAGGCCTATCCATAAGCACTCCACCCTGGCTCCTGGGAGGCACATCTTGCGATTTACCTCATCTACAATGGCCCACGGCAGGGTCGGTGGGGGCCCTCAAGGTTGGGGTTCAACCTTTTTTTTTAATAGTTGAACACTAGCACAACTGATTTGGTACCAAAGGGCTAATAAGACATTGGGATCTTCAAGATAGGTAGGAAGTACAACAAAGTTTCTAGGTAGACAACTTGTACTTCAATTATTTGTAATAAATATACTGAAAATGATATGTAAGAACATTTCTTGAAGCTTTTAATACACCTTTTTTGTCTCTAAACTCATTTCCAAAGAACCTTTTTCTAGCCAAACTTTCATTTACTTTGTGCTTAAAGTAAACTAGTCTTGATAATGTATCCCTCTTGATGCAGCATCTAGCCATAGTACAATTACTTTATCACTCGAATGAACCTGTCATTGAAAAGTGCTATTTACAAAACATAATCGTGATACTCTAAAATCTTATTCATTATATTGTCTGATCATGTTGCGTACTAAACGCCTCCTGAGTGCACTTGCTAACATGTTTTGCATCTTGTGATAGCTTCCGAATAACATCAACTGAGCCTTCATTAACACATTCACATGATGTCGAATAACTCTGTACTTGGTTTCTAGCTGCATTGTGAAATCACTTGTGTGGGGTGGGCTGAATTCGAGATATTGTATCATGATGTCCCCACTCAAGTACATGAGGACTATTACTTTGCATGTGATGGTTATACGGATTTAGTACTGCAAACGAAGGAGTACCTCGAAGATGTGACGTGATGAGGCTCCTATTTGGTAGGTTGAAAACCGTTCTTGCGCCTTCATTTGGCTGATTAGAGCCTGAATTCTGTTGAAAATGCATAATCAAGGGAGATTTATCTGGTGAATGAGGTCTATCTTTATCTGATGAAGGCGATTTCATTTCTGTAAGATTGACGGTTGTGATATCATGTATACTCGATCTTTTCTTATCCTTCCCTCCAGAAAGCTGCCTGATAAAGTACTTCTGAGCATGACTAGCAACCTGAGTTGGAGTCCTCGTCGTTACAAAATTGCGTGAGATATTTCTCCAGTCTCCTTTTCCATACGTTTTCAGCCCCAACAGAAATTGCCTGATGTTTTACCATCAATAGATAACATCATCACTAGAAGGAAATGTATAACATAAGAAGGACCATGATATGTATGTTTGTTACATAGTACTGAACTCGACTCGATAAAATGAACAAAATTTATTAACATCGTCTAGTCCCATTCAATCTTTCCTAAACAAGATAAATATGCAAAAACAATTGTCACAAAGAAGATATAACAATATGCTTTATCATGTCCACCGAATAACTACCACTTTGCAACACATTCTTCAAGTGTTTCACAGAATCAGCTATAAGATTAACATTATCAGATTATGCCCCTTTCATTTGTTAGTTTCATGTTGCGTAGTAAAAGGCACTTCATTTTACTTTAAATTCTCCTAAAGCAAGAAAAATAATATGAAGATTTTTAAACTATAACCGTAGTAAACTAGAGTAACAGTTCAAATAATGTACTATTACAAACTAAAAGATCAGACGGAGATGGTTCTATATGTTATCAGAACAAATGAAGGTCCCAAGTTCAATTTTGGTTGCTGCCAAATCACAGAAATTGTGCACGTGTCAGTTCTTTAATTGGAAAATATGATTTGGGACGAGTTGAAGATAAAAAAAATTTTAAAAAATAATAATAATGTTATCTCTAACAGCTTAAGGTTTAGGTACCTGTGCTCTTCTTCCGTCCATGGTACACCCTTTTTCCTTTCGTGTTCAGACGACCGAGTGGACGAGTACCGACTACCGGCCGAACCACAGGATGGTCTGTAGCCATGATAATATTGGTTATTCACCCAATCCAATGTGAAAGAATTGTTGGTGTACCCAGGTATTGGTATTAAACCAGCTTCTATATCGCGAACATCTTCTACCAATTCCATATACTGTTTGATCACATCACTTACAGTCTTTCCTGGGATCATTGCTGCCACATTCTCCCATCTATCTGGAGTATCTTTGTCAAATAATGCAAGAGCATTCTCAAACCTTTTGTTCTCTTCAGGAGTCCACTCTGTCACCACACTTTCCTGGAACAACCAATTTGAAGTACTCGCATATGATGCAGGAGACAGAAACCCCATTCTTCTGTTCATTGTAGCTGGGCATGAAATAGTCAAAATTTCTGAAAAACCTAGGTAGCAACTAGCTAAAAGACTTGAATAAATGAGGAGGAAATATATAGAAGGTGGAAGTTTCTTATGAAGGAATAAGCATTAGATCAAGAAGCATTGGAATAGAATCTGATGGCTTGTCTACTCGAGAGTACTGTATAGTACTGAACAGTATAAAAAAAAGATAATAATCGAGCTCTATTTGACAAGAGGTGAAGAATCAAGAAAAAGCTACATAATTTTCCTAAACCCAAAGAAAATTCAAGAATTTGTTAAAAGAGTAGATCTAACTTGGAGATGATGGGTTTTGAAATTTCTGAACACAGAAATTTGTGGCTGCTTATTTTGAAATTCCTGAACACAGAAATTTGTGGCTGCTTTACTTTACTAGAGAGAGAAAGGGATAGATACACAGGTGCAGATATATATATACATACAGACAGATTAAGGAAGAATGATAAAAGGCAAGCCAGTTACTGAGTTTACAAATGAACGGTCCATGTTATTTCAGTTATGTTTGTTAAGAGAGACTGATCTTTGAGGGTAGAAGAAAACACAGAGTGATATAACAGAAGAAGAGAGTTCTAACACATAAAATGGTGTCGAGAAATGATTGGCTGGAAGGTGTCTGTGGGGACAGCAGCTCAACAACACATTAGAGAGAGAAGGAGAAGGGTTCTACCTAATCAAAAGGGCAAAGGGACAAACTGTCAGTGGCATGTATACCAGATACATATAGATGGGCTTTCTTTAATGACCATAGCTATTTGTACATTGTTGACAATTCATACCTGTCCAAATTTGTGTGGTTGATTTAAAAAATAATTTTTCAAAAGACTGGAATAAATTTTGTTAACTGTCAACAAAAGTAGTCAATCATAATTTTACATGTAGCATAGTTATGTAATTTTCCTTATAAACTTTTTCAGAATAAATTTTATAAAAACGATTTTTTAAAAATTAATTAATTAATTTACCTAAAAAATTAGAAAAAAAATTGAAGTTAAAAGTAAGTTATAAAGAAAGAGCTTCAAACATGAGCTTAATTAATTAAAGGGAAGAAAGGTGTGTCCACATTTCGTTCCGTGAGACTTTTAGATATGTCTCAATTATTTATGAATTATTCTACAGGTACAGAAAATAACAGACGGAAATTGTACAGGTGACAGCACCTATATGACTGCTTTTTTTCATCTTCCAACGATAATATGTCGAGTATTCATTTGTATGATTTATGTGAAGGAAATTTATGTGAAGATTTTTCCATACCTATAGCATTGTTGATTATTTATATATTACCCATTTTATTTTATTGTTTTAGCCCTAGTTATCAAACTTGATCAAATCGTTGATTCGGACAAATCATTGGATTATCATTTTGACAGTTCAATCAGTGAATCTCATTGGTTCAACGCTATTGGACCATAATTTTAACTAAGAAATAGTGTAATATTTCCACATAAGAATGCTATATAGTACCTCTTGTGCTTAGCATGAATCTTAAGTGATCGTAAATGTTCATCTTAACTTGTTCAACACATTAAAATATTTTTGTTTAGTTTGAACCCAATCATTAATTAATTATCTTCAATATTAAAGTCAATTCTACCAATGCAATATTTTTTGTAATGCAGAGAAAAGGTCCAAATACAATAAAATATTGAATTAGTCATTTCTTTGTAGCTAGGTTCTACAAGGAATGTCCATTGCTGCTGTAATGTTATTGTGGTCCAAACTTAAGAAAAGTTGTTGATCTTATCTGTACAGACTAAGCCCTTTTCCTAAATTAATTGAAAAGGAGAGTAATGCTTATGATTAAAAAAGGAGTAATCAGTACGCTAATTATGGTTTTAAATTAACCTCGTACATAACCTAATTGCGTGGTTTTATTTTGGTTTTCTTATTCTTGTTACAAGGAACAATTTTATGGGATATTGTAAAACTTATATAATTCTAAACAATTTGGTTTATACGTTAATTAATGTCGTCCTCGAAATCTGTTACATCAAGTGGCCAATAGGATTTCGGCCACCTCCTTGTCAATCTAGGCGTCACATGTACACCGAAACACACTATTATATTCGAAAGATTATGGGTTGTTTTCTTTGTGTTTCAATTTTGTATTTTGAGTTTTGAATTCATTTTGTGTTTTGTGTTTTGAGTGTCCATTTTGAGATTTTTGAAAATATGATTTTTTTGGCATTTTGAAAAATTGTCTCAAAAACGCCCAAAACGTGTTTTGAAAATTTTGACTTGATTATAACTGAAAACACTAAAAACAACAAATTTGTCGTTTTTGGGTTTTCTTTATAAATTTTTAACTTGTTTTCAAAAATGCGTTTTCGAAAATGGGAAAGAGAACGTGTTTTCACTGTTTTGGAAAATCGAAAACAGAAAACGGCTTGAAAATGGTAAAGAGAACAGGGCCTAAGTTATCCAAACTTCTATGCACAATTACATAACCGGTATTATAAGCAAAGAAATTGATGGAAAATTTTGACTTGATTATAACTGAAAACACTAAAAACAACAAATTTGTCGTTTTTGGGTTTTCTTTATAAATTTTTAACTTGTTTTCAAAAACGCGTTTTCGAAAATGGGAAAGAGAACGTGTTTTCACTGTTTTGGAAAATCGAAAACAGAAAACGGCTTGAAAATGGTAAAGAGAACGGACCCTTATTGTTTGAAAAAAATAGAGTCCGGAGATTATTTGCACTCTGGTAATCAAATTAATTATCGAAACGGGATAGAATGAGTACAAGAGGGTTGGGTGAGAGAGGCTTTGATTTGGCTTTGTAGATAAAATTTTGCTAGATGTACATTCTTGTATACATCTTCCATGCCATTGCCCTTGGTGGAAAAATCTAAACAGTGATGTAAAAGGTGTCGGAAAAATTGAAGACTATGGTAATGACATGTGGAAAAATGGAAAAGTTAATGTAATGCAAAATGCACATGTAACACGATTGTTATAGATATATCAACAATACATTATTTAATTGAACAGTTTAAAAGAGTAAAATTTTCAGCCTCTTATTTGTTGACAGTACATCAAATGTCAATTATAGTGTAATAACTAAGGCCCTGTTTGATTTGGCTAGTTTTCCATGGAAAATGGAAAATGTTTTCTATTTTCCAACTTTTGCAGTGTTTGATAGGCTACATTTTCCCGGGAAAATATTTTCCAACTTTTCAAATTTTCCACATTTTGGAGGAAAACATTTTTTTAATTTTTTGGTTGGAAAATATTTTCTAGGTTGGTTATTTTTTTCTTTTTTTTTTTTTTTATTTCTTTTCCAACTTTTTGGTTGGTGTTTTTTTTTTTTTTTTTTTTTTGCAATTGAAAAAAAATTCTAGACACAATGGTAAAAAAATTTATCACTTTTATTGACAATTTTCATGCAAAACAAAGTCAAAAGAATGATATTCGGTATAGTAATTTTTTTTCAAATTTTTTTTTTGTTTGCAATTGGAACAAATTCTAGACCCAATGGTTTGAACAATTATTATTTTAATGGACAATTTTCATAAAAAAATGAAGCCAAACGGACACCAAACTTTCAACATTTTCCATGAAAAATTATACCAATCAAACACAATTAATTACAATTCCCAGTAAAACAATTTCTAGGCAATTCAATTCCCTGGAATTCATTTTCTTTCCACCCATTTTCCACCTTACAATCAAACGNAGCCAAACGGACACCAAACCTTCAACATTTTCCATGGAAAATTATACCAATCAAACACAATTAATTACAATTCCCAGTAAAACAATTTCTAGGCAATTCAATTCCCTGGAATTCATTTTCTTTCCACCCATTTTCCACCTTACAATCAAACGGACCCTAAGTGTACAAATGACTTTAGCCACATATCAACGAGTATAAATCTCCACCAAATATGCAGATTACGAAGTACAATGAGTCCAAATATTAACATACGTACGAAATATGTCAGCAGAGAAAAGGTCTGGTTTCAATGATTGGTTATTAGCATAAAATAATGTTTTTATTTATGTTCAATTAACCCAATAAATAAAACAACTCTGCTTCGTTGGTGAATTATTGATACAGCTCTTTGGAGATTTTAGATTTTTTTTCTGCTGCATTTAAATAAAAGAATTCAATTAAAGCATCGCCATGAAGAGACCTCTATTGATGCACCCTTCGGTTCATTATTTTATAGGGCTATCTTGCTTGAGTAATCATATTTATAATTCTAATGATGAAATATCGATAATGTGATAACTTTGGTGGAATGACGTGATAGAACAGTTCAATCTTCTTGAGAGAGAGTGAGATTGAATCATTATATTTCATTATTCCATCTAAATTGCCACATCACCGATATTCCGTCATTGCAATGATCAATAGCATTTTCATCTTACTTTTGTTCTTGAAAATGATATTCTCTTTCAAGATTAAAATGATCATCTCTACTCAATAAATTTAAATTTATCCAGTGTTTTCGGATAGCATTCATATATTGAATGTTTAAGTGTAATCTGTTGATCTTGATCTTTCTTGTTTTTATAAGACCTCATGAGACGATAAACTATAAAGTATAACATATCAAATTTCATGTTGAGTCGACTTCATGTTCGACCATTTTTCTTTTTAAATAAAAAATTTAATTTCAGGAATACCATATCAAAAGATTTCGAATGATATATATATATATATAAACAATAAAATTCTTGCTAATGCAATAATGCTCGTTCCTTTGTAGAAAAGAGCGCTTTAGTTTTTGTTGGAAAAATGATGCTTCTTGGTCTTGATTTGACCCCTTTTAAGAATTTCTCTTATGGTACTTATATGCTCACTTTTATGGATTTGTTTCAAAATAAGATCTTGAAAGATGACAATTTGGTTCTGCTGAAAACAAAGTACCCCATTACTAATAATTAAAAATTTAGCCTAATTCAAAATAGATTTGTCGAGCTCGTGTTACATTCTAATAATATCACCTTTTATTTTTGTTTGAAAAAATGTTGGACATAACATATTTGAATAGACTTTCCTCTAGTGGAAAGATTCTTATTTACCACATTTTTCCAAAAACTGCAATATATATATATATATATATATAAGAGAAGAGTGGGTGGTGGGGTGAGTTGGTGTGATGTTGTACAGGCTGTGAGATGTTAGTGGCATTCATCAACCAATCCAAAGAATAATTGTGGCACTTCAACCAGCTGTCACCAATCAGTTCACGTAACGTTTTTTATTTTATTTTTCCCCTCTTTTCAATTAAGCACTATTCAATATCAATTTTGACTAATAAAGGGGGAAAAAGAAAAAAAAAAGTTCAATCTTGGAATTTCGATATTTGATTTCAACTTTCCAGTATTTTGAATTTCAAATTTTAAGAAATCGAAAGAAGTTTTTTGACTCTCATAAACTACTTCCAAAAGAGAAAAATCTTTTAAAAAATACTTTTTATGTACTAATTAAAGTAACATTCTCGTAAACTTTTTCTACAGGAAGTAAAATCAGAAATCATGTTACTTGGGCCTTAATATTATGAATATCAATTTCCATAAAAAAAATAAATAATTATCATACTTTCTAGATATAATTTTAAATTTAAAACCTGTAGAACTCTTTAAAAAATTGGTCACAAATATATAGCAACAATTTTTGTTTTTAAATATTGATGGATTTGTTTCTGTCATGTAGGTATCAATATTGATTTTGATATCCATCCTTCATATTGTTTTGCGGCAACATTTTGGAAGAGCATTCACACATTTTTACATTTCTTCTATAGTGTAAGATCATCTTCAACGCCCCTAAGCATAATTATTAAACTCGATTCAGAAAAGTTGTAATCAGGCCACTAGTTGGGCCAGGTGGGCTTATCTGACAGGCTCGCAGTTGCTCTGATCAAGGATAGGATTAAGAGAAAATTACTTAGAACCCTACAATTAAATATTATTTTCATAAATAAGGGAGTTGAGTTTAAAAATTCATATATTAGGTGGTAATTATATAATATTAATTGTAATTAATAAAAATTTAACTAAACTTAATCTACGTAATAGCCCCACCATCGCCACCTATCCTAGAACTCCTAAATCCAAGATCATTCTTCATTTTTCCTCTCTCTCTCTCTACCATCACTCTACCATCCCACCCTCCACCCAACCCCCACTCTTTAGACCATCTCTCTGACGAAGTAGAACTGTCGAAGAAAGTAGCTGCACGCGGCGGTACGCTACTGCTCGAGGCGGAGCAGAACCGCTGCATTCACCACTCTACCCACCCATCCCGATCCCGACCCCCACTCTCTGTACCATCTTTTCGGCAACTTCACACAGTGGTTCGCTGCTACGAGAGGCAAAGCATAACAGCGGTGTGCAACTACTTCAATATCTACAAGGGTGTTTCCACCAGGTCTCCGACACCGACGCCAATCTCCGGCAAAGTTAGTGGCGTTCTCGTCATTTCAGCTCAAATCTCCATCTGCCAAGTCAAAAATTGAAATTATCAAAGAACATTAAAGACGTGTGGTGCATTGAAAGTATCACACAAGAAACTAATCAAATACCTTCTTCTTTTCCTGATTTGGTGGGTGTTTGTTCAATGATTCATGTTGGGTTATTGGATCAGATCTGGAAGATAATAGTGATTAGGACATGAACGCGAATTTATACAAGGTGATTTGTACAGGCGACGATGATTTTAGGTGACGGTGGTGGTGATTTGACTGTGGAGGAGGAGGTGGCAACGGCGATTTTGGTCTTCTCGCATGTTTTATTGTAGTGGTGGTGGATTTTTAAGGTGTGTTTGAAAGTGGAGGAGGAGGTGAGATAGTAACTGGTGGATAGTTTGAGTCATGTGTTTTCTAAAATTGTTGGTGGTGGTTCTATTGATAGTGTGATGTCGATGGTGGTTACGTTGGTGGTGGTGGTTGGTGTTTGTTGAAGGTGTTGGTGGAAGTGATTGTGATGGTGATGGTGATGGTCTTTGGTGTTCTGGATTTTGAGGTGAATGTTAACTTAAGTTGAAGGTGGTAGTGTAGTGCATTGGAGTGGAGGTGGTGGTGAGGGGTCGTGGATTGTGGTGTTGGTCTTTAGTGTGTGCAGATTTGTTTGTTGTGACCCTTTGTGACCAAGTATGTGTTTATTGTGATTGGTTGTGACCAATTATGTCTTCATTGTGACTGTTCGTGACCAGATTAACAGGGAGTCACAAATTAGACTAATTTGGTCACAGATAGTCATACTGAATACAAATTTTGGTCACAATTAGTCACAGATAATATATGTAACTTGTTTACAAACAATTACAAATTAGACTGACCTGGTCACAGACGGTCTGGTCACAGAAAGTCACAGTTAACACAAGTATGGTCACAATAAATAAATCTAGTCACACATAACACAGTTAGCCACAAATCTCGTCAACTAAAATGCAACACTACCGCCACCACATAGTACTTAAAACTCCCACCACCACCTCACCACTCGCACCACCACCATTAAATAGATCAATTTCGATGCACTTTTATCACATGCAATGCGCCATCATCACCACCACGCAAATCAATTTTCTAACACAGTGCCACCTCACCACCACCCCCACCACCTGTAAAATTATTTGGGTATGTAAATGTGTGTAGAAAGAAAATGCTTCTGTAGAGAGAGAAAACATTTTTAATTTTTATAGTTTTCTATAGGGCGGGGGTAGGGTTTGTTAGGGTAGAGAGTGTAAAGAGATTTGAATTTCTGGAGATATCTAGGTTGGGTGGGGTGGGGTGGGGTGGGGTGGGGTGGGGTGCGGTGCGGTGGGGATCAACTCCGATGCACTTTTATCACCTGCAATGCACCATCATCGCCGCCACACAAATCTATTTTCTAATACGGTGCCCTTTATCACCACCACCACCACCATTTGTAAATTATTTGCGTCTGTAAATATGTATAGAGAGAAAAAAAACTTTTGTAGAGGGAGAAAACATTTTTTATTTTTGGAGTTTTCTACAGGGAGATGGGATGGGGGTTGGGTCCGTTGGGGCGGGGAGTGTAAAGATATTTGAATTTCTAGAGATTTCTGAGGTGAGTGGGGATTATAAAATTAATATGTCAATTAATGTAGAGAGAGAATAAATGTATATTATAATATAATTACATATTTAATAATTTGATTTATCATCTGATTTATGAAATATTTTAGGGAGTTTGTTAATTTTGAAATGTGATTTTTATATGTAGGAGTTATGTATCGAAAGAGAACTAGACATATTTAAGGTGTTTGAAATATGCAATTTTAAAATTCAGAAATATATATTAAAATTTCAAAAATCAAGTTATAATTCAAAATTTATCAATTAAAATATTTTATTAATTAAGTCCCTATTTTGTAGAAATTAAAATCCAGATTTTAATCTAAAATTAAAGTGAACGACTAATTTTAATTACACATTTTATGGAACCCACAACTTTTCAATCACACATTTCATTAACTTTTATCAAAATATACTCAAAATCTTATTTTAATCAGGTGATTTGTATTTGATTTATTATATGGTCACAGATATATACCAATTACCATCACAGTATGTCCCAAACACAAATCAAAAAGTTTATAGGTCACAACTTATTTATCAATCATAAATCACAAATTTTATAGGTTACAACTTATTTTACGGTGGCAAATTACCAAATTAATTGGTCACAACTTAATAAAATGTAAATCACAATTACAAATTAATCGCAATCCCACATTGATTAGGTCAATTATTATTTATTGGTCACAAAAAAATTCTATTTTATCAATCACAATCAACCAAATAATTGATCATAAACATTATTCATACCACCCTACCCCCACCTCCATCGACACTACCTAAACAGTACGCCACACCACCTCACCACCACTGCCTGCACAACCACCACCTCACCATCACTATCACCACATGCACCATCACCACCAACACCAATTTACAAACTGTTAACAAAAACTATCCAAAAACTCCTGCTAAGCAACAGATTGGAGGAAGAAGAAACCACCATAAACTTCATTGTCGCGGCAAAACATCGGTGCTCACAGCATTGTGCGTCGTGACATCGTGAGCACGGTTGATCTCAGAGCGAAGCAGCGGTGTTAATGTAAACATTGTCAGTAACAAATGCGTTCACAATATCAATAATTTATAGATATAAAAGTACACAAATAGCTTAAAACGTTAATTTTGTCACGGATCCACTAATTCGACTATGGAGCCACCAATCCAACCAGTGACTCGATGATCTAGTGCTTTGGCTAAGTCAATGTTCGAGTCGAATAAAATAACTATGGTCCTAACGTAATATCAATTTATGGAAATTTAAGTAGAACCTAGACCATATTTAACACATGTTGTTTTATTTGTGATAAAGTGTAGAGGAAAAAAAAAAGAATGTTCAGTAGGTGAGAACTCGGGTGCAGAAGAACTAATAGCAAAAAACAGAATAACAAGAGGAACAATTACAAAGTTATACTACTGGACAGTGGTATATGCAAATTTGAAAGAACGTGGAGAGACAAAGTAGAGAAATGTGAAAAATTGGAATTTGAAAAATCTATATTCATAAAAAGTGATAAACAATATTATTTATATTTGAATTCAAATTAATGTCAATTTGATGGCTCGGTTCGTGTCCAAAATATGCGTTACTTAGGTTTTAGTAAGGGAATATGACTGTACAATTTTTTCATATGATGAAAAGTTTTGGCAATTTGTTAAAATTTATCCATCTTTTTAAATTTTTTTTTTTGATTGATTGAATGTGGACAAATTAAAAGGAATCGGGTCAATTCCCAACATTAACGACGCTAATTAAATATGGGAACAATACATAAATAAGGTATTTAAGTATCACCATTTCAAAATTAAGGATATATGTTTTAAATTTCAAAAATCAGGTTTTCATTAAAATTTATTTATAATTTAATTAATTAATTATATATTTTATTAA
>CAIGRP010131275.1:795-14859 GCA_903798385.1 Fraxinus cuspidata
GGGGGGGGGGGGGGGGGGGGGGGGGTTCATGAATCACACTACTCCAACCCCGAGTCCATTTCACTTCGTATTAAGAAGGCATGAACACGTGGAAATTTCACCCAACACTTGATTTTATACTAAACTTATAATGGTCAATGTTTAGAATTCAAAACATGCTACTTAAGTTTATAAACCTAAAAAACCTACCCAAATAAAATTCCCACATCCAAACCCTAAAACTATCCACCAATACCATTATTGCCGCCATCAACAATCATCACAAACATCGTCGCCATCTAAAATCACTCACACCATCATCTCCTTCATCACATCCATCTTCCTCCAACATAACTGCTAACAACTCTTATCCACTGCTCCTCTACCATCGGATCTCAAATTTCGGATCTAAAACACCACTCCTCTTAACAAAAGTTTGGGATATGATTTTTTTTGTGGTGGTTGTGATGACGATGGCGGCGAAATGGGATGATAGAAATTGTGAAATTTTTGGATAAAAAATAAGAGAATTGTGGCAATGGTAGGTGCTGGCGGCAGCGAGTGGCGATGATGACGACTTTTTTGTTGGTAGTACTGGGATGACTTTGATGGTGGTGAAGGTGGTAGTACATATATGGTGGCTTGGTGGTGATGATGCAATCGATGTCGATGGTAGTGATTGATATTATCGACAACAACAATAAAGGGAAGATGGAATTTGAATCTAAGTGATTGTGGAAGAAGGGATCGTTGGTTGTCGATAATGAGGGGGTTGGTGGTGTGTGTAGTGGCGGCGTCGACGACGACATCGTAATACACCACTGTGTAACACTATAACCAAATATATTACACGTGTGTTATAAGAAGTGCAATACAAAATGTTATACGTATTACACGTGTAACAAGATATTTTATGTGAGATAAAAGGTTGAATATTGCTTTGTAAATAGTTAGAATTTTTAGTGTCCGTGTTAAATTGTCCCCAATACCTGAACTATGTGCAAATGGAGGCCCGAATCATTGGGCTTGGAAATGGAAGCCCAACTCTAAGACGACGGCCACTTAATTGCCACGCTTAACATATAAGATTCCCAATCTAAATCGACGGTCCGAATAATCACACAACAAGCTGCAGTTTCATTGGCTGGAAAAATCAACATCTAATTTATGATTGGTCCACGTCACCTGCAATGACATAGCCCGTTGAACCCCATGAATTAAATACCGGAACGCGCTCTATATAAACCACGTCCACCTCACGCACACTCCATTCAATACGCATTGTAATTTGTAAGCATATACACACCTACAGAGAGTGTTTACATATACGTATATAGAGAGAGGGAGAAGTTTTGAAGGTGAAGCCATGGGTGGCTCGTGGAGGAGAAATAGTTCATTCATTGTGCTAGCAATTGTTTTCTTCGGTAATTATGTTTGCGTGTTTTTATTTTTTCTGTTATGTCATGTTTTAATCTCGTGATATTGATCGATGGTGGTGTTTTTCGTTAATAAAATGAAGATAGATCTAGATCTGTTGCGTACTGATAATTAATTTGTAGTTAAGTAGCAGATCAAATTGTGTATTTGAATCTGATATCTAGATCTGATAAGAATTTCGAGAGTTTTTAATGAGTTCATATCATTTATCATTCTAACATATCTGATTTGTTTGGTTAAATTTGCTTTTCGTAATTCGAAGACTATAAAAAATAATGATATGAACTTCTACGTCTACTTGTGGTGAATCTGTAATTGGAGAAATCCTTCTTGCTGATATGGTTTCCGTGGACATTATATTTATTCAATTGGAATATGTGTTCTTTCTCTGCAATTGGAAAGTTTGTTCATGCTGGTATGCCCTGAATTTGGTAAAAGTTGCTACTTCGTAAATATACTTTTCTCATCTGAAGAAATAAAGAAAAAATATTGTGCAGGAAAGCTCAATTAAATGATGCAATTTAGCGACTGTTGTGCAACTTACACAGGATTATTACACGTGGTCCTTTTCAATAGCTTTAGCTTTCACATTGTTGCCACCTGTTTATTAACACGTGTCTGACTATCTTGAGATGTGAGGGGTTGCACTGATGACAAGATATATGGCCATTCTCTATCTGCATATGTTTTTAGATGAGAGTTAACAACCTTGAAACGAACTTTAGAATATGGAATTCACTCTGTGGCCTGAATGGGTAAATGCCAACATGAAAGATTGATATCTATCATTGTCAACAAGTAATTGTTATGTTAAAACACTACTACTTCTCCATCCGTCCTTGGCTCATGGTCTCGTTGGTTTTGGCTTGTGTTTGAATTGTGACTAACTTGCTAAATAAATCATGAGCTCTAATATTGATTTTTTTCTTATCAAACAGGCTGTCTGTCAGCAATTTCTATTGCGAAGGAGGAAGCCACCAAATTGGGAACAGTTATTGGTATAGACCTTGGTACAACCTATTCCTGTGTTGGTGTTTACAAGAATGGACATGTTGAAATCATAGCTAATGACCAAGGGAACCGTATTACCCCATCATGGGTGGCATTCAGTGACAGTGAAAGATTGATTGGTGAGGCTGCGAAGAACCAGGCAGCTGTGAACCCTGAAAGGACTATATTTGATGTTAAAAGACTCATAGGAAGAAAGTAAATCTTTTTTCTTAAATGTATTAAAGTACTTTTGTTTTACAGTGTTTTGGTGATAAAATACTAATGGAAGTTTTAAACTTATTTTTTTGACAGGTTCGATGACAAGGAAGTTCAGAAGGATATGAAGCTTTTTCCTTACAAAATCGTCAACAAAGATGGAAAGCCTTATATCCAAGTCAAAATTAAGGATGGGGAGACTAAAGTCTTCAGCCCTGAGGAAGTCAGTGCTATGATTTTGACTAAGATGAAGGAAACAGCAGAAGCATTCCTTGGGAAGAAAATTAAGGATGCTGTGGTAACAGTTCCTGGTAAGTTGAGTTTAAGTTTTATGGTTTATTGTTGTCGTATGGTTTCTTTCCTAGTAAAACATGAACTGTGATTGCATTGTAGTATTTGATTATTCTTAATGTTTGCTTGTGGGGTACCTCGCAGCGTACTTCAATGATGCCCAGAGGCAGGCCACCAAGGATGCTGGTGTAATTGCTGGGCTCAACGTAGCAAGAATTATTAATGAGCCAACAGCAGCAGCAATTGCCTATGGTTTGGATAAGAAAGGTGGCGAGAAGAACATCCTTGTCTTTGACCTTGGTGGCGGAACCTTTGATGTCAGTATCTTGACCATTGACAATGGCGTCTTCGAGGTGCTTTCCACTAATGGAGACACCCATCTTGGAGGTACATATCTTTCTTGTTAATATCTGGGTTTTATGTATCTCATAAGTGCGTTTATTAGGAAATCAGTATTTGGAAAATGACTGATTTATTTCTGTAGCAAATGCCATTGAATCATGCAATTATAGTAACTAAATTTCGAAGCTTTATGTATTCAAACAAACAGCCCTTGAACACATTGTCTTTTTATGGTATAGCTGAGAAATCAATTTGTTGTATGATCTGTTCGCCAATCTGTAAGTATGAATTTTCCCAAGAAGCATCTCATGATAACATGTTAAGTTTCAGCTTTCAAAATTGTACATATATGTTATTCTGCACTCCAAAGAGGAAGTCTTGGGATGATAATTTTGTGAGTTATTGTGAGTTAAATATGCTGAAAGTTCATTTGTTGTGCAGGAGAGGATTTTGATCATAGAATTATGGACTACTTCATCAAGCTGATTAAGAAAAAGCACGGAAAGGATATCAGCAAAGATAACAGAGCTCTTGGGAAGCTTAGGAGAGAATGTGAACGTGCTAAGAGAGCCCTGAGCAGCCAGCATCAAGTCCGTGTAGAAATTGAATCGCTTTTTGATGGTGTGGATTTCTCTGAACCATTGACCCGTGCCAGATTCGAGGAGTTGAACAATGATCTCTTCAGAAAAACCATGGGACCTGTGAAGAAAGCCATGGAAGATGCCGGGTTGCAGAAGAACCAGATTGATGAAATTGTCCTTGTTGGTGGAAGCACTAGGATTCCTAAAGTTCAACAACTCCTGAAGGATTATTTTGATGGGAAGGAACCAAACAAGGGGGTGAACCCAGATGAAGCTGTAGCTTATGGTGCTGCTATTCAAGGAAGTATTCTTAGTGGAGAGGGTGGTGAAGAAACCAAAGGTATTTATCCCATAATTTTTTTTATCTTATTGACCAATGAAATGCTGTACGTGTGCTTCTATCTTGATAAAGCGATGTTTAAGCACAGCTTTATTCAGACTAATCTGTGTGCACTTAAATGCAGACATTCTTCTCTTGGATGTGGCACCACTCACCCTTGGTATTGAAACTGTGGGTGGAGTTATGACTAAGTTGATTCCGAGGAACACTGTTATCCCAACCAAGAAGTCTCAAGTTTTCACAACTTACCAAGACCAGCAAACTACTGTCTCTATTCAGGTAATGCATTCCAAGCGGAAGCTTTTCTCTCCGTCTGTGCTGTTTGAGAAATTGATAGATGATTGAGTATGTTTAGCCAAGTCTAGATAATTTATTTACTAGTCAAAGTTGAAACAAGTGAGTTACTTATTTGACATTACTTTCAAGATAACTATTTTAGTCCAATTTAATTTCTTCTTTTAAGCTTAGCCAGACATGCTCATTTTCCTGCATAAAATGGCTGGCACATTTGCATCTTAACTGAGTTGGTCCGATTTGATGCAGGTTTTTGAAGGAGAAAGGAGTCTTACAAAGGATTGCAGGCTGCTTGGAAATTTCGATCTCTCTGGAATTCCTCCGGCCCCAAGGTTTGTTGCATGCATCGAATCTGTTTGAAGTTATATTTACTATTATATTTTGTATCTGAATTGAATCCCGTGTTTTATTTGATCAGGGGAACCCCTCAGATTGAGGTCACATTTGAAGTCGATGCCAATGGTATCTTGAATGTCAAGGCAGAAGACAAGGGCACTGGTAAATCCGAGAAGATTACTATTGCTAATGAGAAGGGTCGCTTGAGCCAAGAGGAAATTGACAGAATGGTTCGCGAGGCAGAAGAGTTTGCCGAGGAGGACAAGAAGGTGAAGGAGAGAATTGATGCTCGTAACAGTCTCGAGACGTACATATACAACATGAAGAACCAAATCAGCGACAAGGACAAACTTGCTGACAAGCTCGAGTCTGATGAGAAGGAGAAAATCGAGACTGCTACGAAGGAGGCCCTTGAGTGGTTAGACGACAACCAAACCGGCGAGAAAGAGGACTATGAAGAGAAGCTTAAGGAGGTGGAAGCTGTATGCAACCCAATCATCACGGCCGTCTATCAAAGATCCGGGGGAGCACCTGGTGGGACATCAGAAGAGGATGATGATTCCCATGATGAACTGTAGGTAATTTTTAAGAGTTTTTGTCGACCAGTGATGGAACATGAAGTAAGAAATGAGTTAAAATGTAGTGTAATTTTTGTTATGGTAGAAGTTGAGGGCAGAGTTCCCTTGTTCGCAGCTCTTTCCTGAGCAGAGGAAGACACTTCCAACAGGATATTTCGTTTTCTAGTTACTTTCAGTTTGTCCTTTACAATCTTCTTAATATTTACTATTTCATTTACTAGTGTAGTTTTGCTTTTGGGATCTTCTTGATATTTCACGTTATTGTATCATCCCATAAACAGAAGTAATTGTATCCCTTATTATTGTTTTCAAAATTAGTGATTTGGGATTTTACCCTGGACAATACTCCAAAACTTCTAGTCGTCAGTTGATCAACAAGATCACACGATGTTTGTTCAAGTTAATGAATGCCGAGGCGTGACTGCTCTTCTCAATTGTCTTGCAAAAATTACTCGTTCGTCCTATTTATAGCTTGAACTATCTATCATAGGCCATTCGACCTATAAATGAAGACGGGTAAATGGTTGAGGGATGAAGTCATCCCATTTGGCCTGCAAGTTAAAAAGCCAAAAAGCCTCATTGAGATGTAAGAATGAATGAAACCTTCGTTTTCACAATCCACTCCATTTCTTCACAAGGATCTTACTACGTATAAATCAAAATTTGCATAAGAGATTATATAATGCCACATGACGCTATATTATTTGCCAATTTAAAACACAATCAACTTTTTCATCCAATCTTTTACCTCCACATAATTTCCAGTAACCGTTTATGTACCATTTTGATGTACGAGTAGCAAAATTCTCTAATAGATTAGAATCGTGTCTCTGATGGCTTTACTTGGCCATGCAAGCAACGAAAAATTACAAGGAGTCGGCTACAAAAAATTACAAGGAGTGGGCTACTAGTTTAAAGTAAAAACAGAGTCTTGAGGCCCTTCCAAACTCACTTGGATAAACAACGTTTGAATAAGAGAAGGCCGTCAGAAATGAAACAGATATTCATACTCCATTTTAGCAACTGAATCAAGATATCTGTTCCAAGTTTAAGTGAGAATCTAAAATCCAGCTCGCGGATTGCCAGAACCCGCTGTAACAACACCCACACCATCATCTGATATAACATTTACCTTTTCCTGGTCAGTGGACTTTGTAATAGAAACTTTATCACCGTTTAGATTGTCTACAAATTTCATCAATCTCGCGGAATTGATATGGCCACCTTGCATTGTAGAGGAATTGGCGTAGATCAAACCTGTTATCCTCTGGTGAATAACTCTGCAATAGATTGTAATCTTTCGTTCTTTAGATACCATTATGTAATTTAAGATTCGCATGGTCAAAATGGAAATGCACAAGAAATAAAAAAATTTACATATAAGTAACTTTTACCCTTTTTCTCAAGCTTAACCAAACATGCTCTTAGGCTTTCACATAGAATAGTACCTCTGAATGATAGGAAGGGGTTAAGATGGTCATTTTATGTCTATTGACGGAATAGTACTTGAAGAAATGCTTCACTTCGTAAGCAACTTCTGCTGAGAGTCAAAATTGCACCCCATCTATAACAGAGATTCTGCCAAGAAAAAGAAACAAAAGATAAATAAATAATTGAAAAAATATATATATATATATATACCACACAAAATCTGCAATACCGTATCATTTTAATTACGTTAACCACAATAAATATTCCAAGCAATCTGAAAGTTCGGTACTAGAAGGAAATGATTTTATTGATAACAAAACTGTACTTAGAATTCGGGAAATCAAGATATTGATCCATTCACCATACATTTGGCAATGGCTTAAAAGTTCTCTGTAAGGCATAACTAACGTCTTTTTCTCATTATTTGAAGGAAATCCTAGGGTACTGGCTGCCTGATGCAATTGAGAGTCTCGCACAGTTAAGAAATTAGACATGAACCTTAGGACCACGGCGGAAAATCTTACACATCCTTGCATATACTGAGAGTTCCTCGTATGTCATTCCCATTCCAACTTCATCAAGCTATTTCAAACAAAGCAACCATCAGATTTTAACTTGCACAAAATACAGCAGGAAAAGTAATGAAACAAAATTTTTAGTGGTGCTGAAGTAGAAATAGAGCAGCTAGATGACCTGCAAAAGGATTTTTAAGGGCAGGACAAGCACCCCTTAGCCAAAAATATCATGAGCTATGAATATGATAACCAGAACAAGGGTAACCGATGAAGAAGAGAAAACATAGTCCTTCAAAAGCATGTCTTGAAAGGGGACGCTCAAAATGGGCAAGTCGTAAGCCATCGGTTCCAATGAATACCTGGCTGTAGTTGGAACGGATAGGCTCCAATTCAGCAGTGGGAGGAGCAGCTTCAACTCCTGCCAATGATGAGAAACCAAGATGGATAGCGGCCCATTTCAAAAACATTTGAAGATCCTGCTTGCTGATACTTCCAATTGGATTTATATCTGCAGCACTGCAATCGTACCGCATATAATAGGTAAACAACTTATTATAAGGACTAAGGAGACACTAATACTATCATTGCTAAACGTTACTAGCAAAAAGTCAAGTTATTCATAATTCATAAACATGATTAAGAGTGGAGTTAGCCAGCTAAAACCCCATCTACCTTTTGCCGATATAATTTGCTGCTCAATTCTGATTGATTGGCGTTTAATTGTTGCTTTTGTTCATTCACTGGCTAAGTCCATTTCAGTCATATAAGTTCCACGATCACAACCGAAATATTTCTCGTCATGCACGTTTTTAAGATTATAACATCTAAAGTACCTTTGTTAGGTAGCCACGTAACCCTTCATCCACATTGGAGCTACCCAAGACCAGATAAAAACCAGGTTTGTTGTGAACCCAAGGCAAGAGTGATGCAAGCATGAATGCTAGGACCATTCTGATACGAGCCTGTATGTTTTGCAATCCCAAGTTTTCAATGTTGGATCCTCCATCTACCTGTGGAGAAAATCAATGATCAGGTTCTCCAACATGATACGGCAAAAACTAAAAAATAGAACATCTATATTTTAACCTCTACCTTGTAACGTGGTCGCTTTCCAGTAAGTGTTTGAAACAAAGAGAGCAGAGAAGAAACTACTCCATCTATAGAAACATCAAGATGCCATGACCCAATTTCATCAGCCAGCACCTTTGCCCTGGTTCTTGTGGCATCAGAACTGTATAAGAGAACCTATCATTGGTTGATTGTCCAGTATATCAACTAATTCTTAACTTTCATGTAACAATAACGAGGAGAAGGAGATCATTAATGTCTTGAACCTCCGGTACTGTTCAAACTAAAAGTGACTCCTCTCTAAAATATTTAATATGTTAAGCATTTCATAGTGTGGTAAAAGTTAGACCATTAATTCTGCCCATATGTCCTCACCTATTTTCAGATCCCATAAAAATTGTGTAGAATATGCGTTTGGTAAATTCTTTGCTGTCAGTTGGAAATTGTCCATCAGTGTAATGGCCGATTCGTATAGCATCAGCTTTGACCTGTTCATCCCCATTGGCGATTTCTGCATGTTGCATATCAGTGGAGTGTAAACAAACCATGACATGCAGAATATGTTTCTGAATTGGTATGAATGTTTCAGGCACCTTGCAGTAGGTAAGTAATACTCCTCAAACTACCTTTAATTGTACAAATCTCACCCTTGAAATGGGGGTCATTTTTTTGGAGATTTTCAAGCAACACACCAATGTCAAAGTATTGGAAAACAGTGGTACTCAACTGAACACTGTTCATCTCGAACTATTCAAACACTAAGTTAGCCATATAAAAATATATGGGAAAATAATGAAACTTACCTGGTAATACTTTCAAAGTTGGAGTCAAGCAGAAGACTAAAATTGTATAAAAATAGTTCTATTCAGCGATACATAAAGGATGTACTAAAGTTATGCCTGTCGCTGGTCTGTTTAACAAAAATATCACCTTTTTCCCTTTTCAGTTAGAAATAGTAAGAGTAGTGGACAGCTAGTTATCAATCCAATGACTTGCAAAATAGCCAGTGATAATCATAAATTGCCCTTTTCAAGTAAACAAAAATATGCATTAACCCAAATCAGCCCTTGACAACTCTATGAGCTTCCAGTCATGCATTACCGAACCTCACTGCAAATACAACCTATTTAGATCGGCTTTTTGATAAGGTGAATACTGTTTAAGAAAACAAGTTCAAGATAAGGGACAAGTGTTAAAAGGGACACTATTATGCAATCATCTCATTCATGCACATAAGTGTTGAAATCACTAAAGAAAACATACAGAACAAAGCACATCATTCATCAAAAGCTTGATCCTTAGAGCATAGACAGTTAAAGAAGCTAGAAGCCAATACTAACCTTTTACAACAAGCTGGCACATGCAACCAACTATAGCAGCAACAGAGGAACTATCGGCCCCACCTGAAAGTGGAAGCAAAAATCCAGATGCGCCACTTCGTCTTAAATAATCCCATAACCAGCAACCAGGTCCATAAGCTATTTCCTCTACTGGAGAATGATACTGAATCTGCAAAGAAGAAATAAGATTTAGCACTGCAAGGTTGCCTGAATGAAGCTACAAGAAAAAGAAAGAAATTATCTTAGAAAGCCACAAGATTGATTGAATGATGTCACACTTCAGCAGAATAAGGCCACATCCTGTCCATTCCCTTTATTACTGCCAAAAGTGCCCTGTGAATATATTTTCATTTCCACAGTCCTCTCCACGTCCCATCACCCCTACTCTAATTTGCACGGACCAAACATGACACAACACTCCGACAATTGATTTTTCGAAAAAGTAGTACATGGAAACATCAGGGACACATCGGGACACATGGAGTTTAATTCTCTAAAGTTTTAAATCATATTTTATCTTTATTTTCATGATTTTGATATAGGACATGACATGTCATGTCATGTCATGTTAAACACTTTGCCCGAGAGGTGTCTTTAAAGTATCCCTCGAGTGTTGATAATTTAAATATTACATAAAAAACTAAGACACGACACGTGGCTTGTCAGATACATGTTCTTGAGTGTCAAGGTCCTACACGACACGGCACAACACGTGTTTCCATACTAGTAAGAGTGTCCCTGCATCATAGCTCCTTCCCAAGTCCCAACCCTCCTAATATGGGAGGAAAATTTTAAAAAGTTATTTTTCTATCTTTATTTCAATATACATTCACCCCCCAAAAGTGGTATAATTGTAAGTTTAATATTGGAACCTTCATTTAAGGTATCTAGCTTTATCCTCTCCAACAAGAAGCTTATGCATGAGGCAGTTAAAACACCCATCTAAAAGTCGGTGTTTTATTTCTTTTGATTTAAACCATGATCGCATCACAACAGCTCACCTTAAGTGGACTTGAGAGTGACATTTGGAGATTAAAAGACTGGCAAAGTTTGTAAGGTACTGCTACTGAGGATACTCTCGGTTTGCAGCTTGCTTGTTCTTGAAAGCTACTAATGGATCCTCTAAGACTAGCAACCTGCCATCAGATGAAGAATCAAAAACCAGAGACAGAAAAAAATAGGTAAAAAGAAAAAATAAAGGATAATGGATAACAATTGCCAAAAACTTGAGATAATGGAATATGCACAGACGCGATCAGCACGAGTGCATAATTGGCCTACGAACTATTGATCAAATTACTAATATGCTATTCTTGCCACCCATTTCTAATTGGCTTTGGAATAGCATCTCCAGTAAAATATATTTAGAATATTAACGGCTACTCATAAATCAGGGTCATATCATTCCCAATATCATGTGCCGAATTCACAGCTGTAATAGCACAGAAGATACAAATCATACTTGCTCAAGGGAAAACCATTAATTATGGAGAATAATTGAGAGGAAAGAAAGAAATATGCCCTGGGAAGTCAAACAGGTAAAATCCAATCAGCTGGTATTATGAGGTGTGACCAACCAATTTATAGGCTTTTTATTAATATACCAAAACAAACGAGCACCCCATTCTCTATGGTTCAAAAGAATAACAGGGATGGAATTTTCAGCATACCGCATCTAGATCTATTTGAGCAACAACCAATTCTACATCCTTCATGGAAAATTGGGAACCTTGGGCAACCATATCTCCATTCACAACAATGCAAGAACATCCATCTGTGATACATTAATTTATCAAACAACAGACCCTGAAAATTCAATTTCTTTTCATGTTCGAAAAAAAATAAAATAAGGCCAGATGAACCAGATGAAATCTGATAATGCTGAAACTAGCTATTGTAAATGATTCTTTCGGGTTAACAGATAAAAACAGTATATGTTTCATAAACAGAGTATGGAATATGATAAATAAAAAAAGAGCTTCCTTCCCACCATAATAAAGGCGGCCACCATCACATCCTTGCTGATTACTATACATGTAAACTCCTCCACGGGTATGTGTAGCACCTATAAAAGCTCGAAGGCGAATATCAAGCTTTCTTAATTGGTGATGACTTCCACTGGCATTCATAAAAACTTCAACACCATTCAATGCAAGCTCAGCATGAGGGGGAATAGGACTAAAAAGTTCCTCGCAAACTTCAGCTGCAACAGCTCTGAGGGGAACATAAATTCTGAGTATTAGAAGTTCAGGAAACAGGTTATGGGAAAAAAAAATTGGGGAATACGTGGATTGAGGCAGGTGCATATACAGTCTCATCAGACCCCATAGCTATGTCATGAATTAAAAGAATAGCCAGAAAGAATCAAGTCCGATACACATGCCAAAGGCCCAAAAGAACCAAATAAATGCACATTAAAATAGAACTGAGAATGAATAAGAACCAAGTAATTTAAAGAATAAAGTAGGACTTCTGGTCTAAATACATGTGGATGCTCACAGCATCTCCGTTAATCTTCTCTCCATATATAATTCAATTTGATTATAGAAGGTTAATAATCTGCCAGTTCTACACCATCAAAAAATGAAAATTTGCAATGGTGAAATTCATACATGGCTACTTAACACATTCACATTCAATTATAGATCAAACAACTTTAATATTGAAACTAAATCGCATGGAAAACATTATAAGCAAGGGTGCTAGAAATATTATAACATACGTGTCCAGAAACTGAATATAACCATAGCCGAAAGGCACCGTCATCTGAGACAAAGACTCAGATATTTCGATTGGGAGCAAAAAGTCTTCAAGATGGTCTTTTTGCTTCCAAGCTGTAAACCATCGAAGTTCCCTGTAGTTTCCGTCATTTGCAAGCCACATCTTTGGGCGTATCATCACTATTTTTCTGTTCAAGCACAGCACCTGACAATTATAACGCTCTGAGCCCTTGATAACAGGCATACCAAAACTACACAATATGCCATTGGTCCAATCACCAAGCAATAGTTCTTTTAAGCACTCCCACCTGAAAATCATTCACAATGTCATGAAAAGAAATGGAAAAAAGACGAAACACAATAACACAGGGCCCTATGAAGAAATATATTTCTAGAAAACCATAGTTACAACATGCTTTGGAATTATCATTCCTCATTTCAGAAAGGTTGCATTGTCTCGTCTTGCAAAAGTAACAATACTGTTCATAAAATCAGTTAATAATGACAACAATGTTATCATACTATAAATTATAAAGTGGCTCCCAATTGATGCTAGACGCTCACATATTAACATAAAGAACAACTCTATAGACTATAAGCAATTCAGTGTCCATAAACAAATTGTTTATAGCAATCTCATCATTCCGCTATTATTTTTGTAAATAAAATTCAAACTATACATAATTTACCATCCTCATTCCGGGGTTTTAACTATTTTCGGGCTCAATTAACTCAATTCTCCATTTTTCTTTTCCAAACAACTCAATTATCTGTTATAAACCGAAATCCGTAAAAGAAAGATAGCATACCTACATCCACACAAAAATATTCAATCAAATTTGAATGCATGTAGGTATAAACTTACGCATGAGTGACGGTATCAAGTTCCAAGAAATGGTCTTCACAGCCATAGCCAGGGATCTCAAGCTCCGGGCCGAGCCGAATCACTGCACCGGCTTCTTTAGCCCTAGAAATTGACTCTTTTATATTCTTCATGTTGCAATCAAAATCCATCGCCCATTGATTCAAATTACACGTGGCCACTTTCAACAATCTCATCTTCAATTCTCAATTCTACTACACCAAATACAACTCCAAAATTTCAATAATCCGAACTAAAATTCCTAAAAACACACGCACACAGAGAGTAGAAATTGAAACACTCATATAGAATATGTACCGTACGAGCCTGGAGCTGAGAACCACGGAATAGTTGGATAACGAATCAGAATCCAAGAAATGCTAATTAATATTAATTTATCCGATGTTTAATTGTATATAATTATGGAAAGGTATACAAATGATCAAAAGGAATTGAGATTTCTCGTGGCATAAATGAGATTCAGATTCTGATAAATGTCTGAGAAATTTTATGGTCGTGGGATTGGAATTGGATTCATTTCGTTCGGTGGTTTCAAAATTTATTTGATGCTTATGTATATAGGCTAATAGATTACTGTACGCGGAGTGTATTATAAGCTAGAGTGCACCGGTGGAGGGGTTTGGGAGAGCCTTTGACACGTCCGAGAATAAACAAGTTTTGAATTCTATGTTCTAATCTACTTTTCAACTGAGATGCTGAATTTTGCATACTATTTTCCCTTAG
>CAIGRP010131282.1:0-19271 GCA_903798385.1 Fraxinus cuspidata
AAATTCTGGTCCCCAAATTATACAATGCGAAATTCAGTCTCCTTTTCTTCTACCTCGTTCAACCTGATCCATTGGACTTTTGCCCTCGAGCCCAACATGGAACTTGACGTTTAACTTGTCCTGGTCAATGTCTTGTCTACCCAAGCTTGAGCAAGCAACCCCATCGCTTCCTTGACCGCTTTACCCTCGATCGAGTCATTGGTCCTCCTTCGATGGTCAATGGATCATTCCCATGGCAATTCTTTTGCATCCACAACTTGGATCATATCAAAGTCCAAAGGTGGTTGTTTTGTATGTGAAAAATCTGGACAGTATCCAAAGGAATATCGACACCAAAAACAAAAAAACTCCAAAGGAAATGTTTGTAGCCACCGTAAGTGAAATTAATACAATCAAAGGAAAAGTTCCTAAATGGTGGTATGATAATTGTACAATTGTACACGTGTCATATAATAAGTCTTTATTCAAGACATATCATGAAGTGGATGGAGATCAAGAGATTCAAATGGGTAAAGAAGTTCGCTCCAAGGATGTTGGAAAAGGAAATGTGGAGATGATCTTCACTTCCCGCAAGACCGTTACCTTGACTAATGTGCTACATGTTCCCGATATGAATAGGAACTTGGTTAGCAGAAATCTCTTAGAAAAACTGAATATAAAATGTGTTTATGAGTCCGGTAAATTTATACTAACCCTAAATGGGAAATTTATTGAAAAATGCTATTCTTGTGAATAAATTGTCAAACTTTGTACCGTTGACAAGTTGATTAATAAGAAAGTTGATTTTGCTTATATTATTGATTCATTTACATTATGGCATGCTAGATTAGGTCACATAGGTAAGAGTACCAAGAAAAGAATATGAAAATGTGACTAATATCATATAATGAAATGATATATTGAAATGTAAAATATGCGTAGAATCTAAAATGACTAAGAAACCTTATCAAAGTGTAAAAAGGAATTCTATCATTTTAGAATTAATTCATATGTACATATGTAAATTAAATGGCATGTTGACTAGAGGAGGAAATAAGTATTTTATTACATTCATTGATGATTTCACTAGATATACGTATGTTTATTTGATGAAGTATAAACAAGAAGCATTTGACATGTTTAAAGTATATAAAAATGAAGCTGAAAATCACCTAAGTAAGAAGATAAAAAGTCTAAGAAGTGATAGAGGAGGTGAGTACTTTTCTAGTTATTTTAGTTCATTTTGTGAACAATGCATTGTTTATCAATGTTCTGCACCTAAAGCACTCGAACAAAATGGTTTGACTGAAAAAAAAAAAGAACTTTAGTTGAAATGATAAATACCATATTAATTTATGCTAAGTTGTCATTTAACTTATGGGGTGAAGCATTGTTGATTGCATGTAGATTACTAAATATGATTCTTTTTCAATTTACAAAGGTTTATCCTTACGAATTATGGAAATGAAGAAAACCTAACATTCGATACTTTAAAGAGTGGGGGTGTCTTGCTTATTGTAAGAACATGAATCCTAATAGGACTAAGTTGGGTCCAAGAGACATTAAATGTTCTTTTATTGGATATGCTAGTAAAATCAAATCATATAGACTATTAAATTTGGAGACCAATGTGATTATTGAATCCAATGACGTGGAGTTTTTTGAGAATTCACTATCTTCGGATAATGAATTACAGGAAACACATAGAGAGATTCCTAACTCTAGTGGAACACAAGATGAAACATCTTCTAAAAATGTTAATGAATCTAGTGAACCTCGAAGGAGTAAAAGAACTCGAATTGAGAAAACTAGGACCGGATGAAATTAACTCTCAACTTATTTCGTTTTACCTAATAGAAGGAAATTAGAAGAATGTTGTAAGAATAATTCATTTTGTTCTAAAAGTGGAAACCGATCCTAAAACTTATAAAGAAGTTATGAATTCTCATAATAGCATTTTTTGGAAAGATGCAATTGAAGATGAAATGGATTCAATTATGTCAAACAATAGTTGGGAACTTGTCAACTTACCACCCGGATCCAAACGATTGGATGTAAATGGGTGTTTAGGAGAAAATATAATGTGGATGTTTCTCTTAATACCTTTAAAATTAGATTAATAGCTAAATGTTTTCGAGAAAAGGAATGAATACATTATTTTGATACTTATAAACGGGTAGGCAAAATAACATCCTTTAGGATATTATTTGCATTAGCTTCTATACATGACTTGCATGTTCATCAAATGGAGTCCAGACAACAATTTAAATGGGAATCTTGATGAGGAGGTTTATATGGAACAACCTGAAAGGTTTGCTTTACCAGAAAATGAACATAAAGTATGCAAGTTAGTGAAATCATTATATGGTTTAAAGCAAGCACCTAATAAATGATATAAGAAATTTGACTTAGCTATTAAATCATTTGATTTAAAACATAATAGCGTAGATAAATGCTTATATTTCAAATTATGTGATATTTGTGTTATACTTATTTGTTTATATGTTGATGATATGTTGATTTTGAGTAATCACATAGATGGAATAAAAGAAACGAAGAGGTTTTTATCTTCCACATTCAAGATGAATGATCTTGGATAAGTGGATACCATTTTAGGTATCAAAGTTACTAAAACTAGTAGGGGTTAATAGTTTATGTAATTGACAAATTTGTAAACAAAAAAGACTAAATTTAATAGGTTATAAAAGTCAAGGAGTAGGTTGTTATTTTCATATTTGAATTGTATAAGTTCTAGGGTTCAAGCTTCAAAAGAGGACAAAAAATGGCACCGCAATTTCGCTAGACTGTTGTTAGGTCCTCGCTCGAGCGACAAGCCATCGCTCGACTATCGTTGAGCTCTCGCTCAACCGGTAGGGTTAGTCGATAATTTTTTTTTATCGCGATTTCAAAGCTTTTTATCCGACCCATTCAACCCTAATCCTATCATATAAATACCAGAACGCCACATAACATAAATTTCAAGGTTGAAACATAGAGAGAACTTGAGAGCATCTTTTCACCTTCCAATTCATTGAGAGACTTCAACCTTCTTTGATTTGATTGTACTTGGCGGAGAAAATATTAGTTCCAATTAATCCAAATACCAAAACCGCAATTTCGCTAGACTGTTGTTGGGTCCTCGCTCGAGCGACAAGCCATCGCTCGACTATCGTTGAGCTCTAGCTCAACTGATAGGGTTAGTCGATAATTTTTTTTTATCGCGATTTCAAAGCTTTTTATCCGACCCATTCAACCCTAATCCTATCATATAAATACCAGAACGCTACATATCATAAATTTCAAGGTTGAAACATAGAGAGAACTTGAGAGCATCTTTTCACCTTCCAATTCATTGAGAGACTTCAACCTTCTTTGATTTGATTGTACTTGGCGGAGAAAATATCAGTTCCAATTAATCCAAATACCAAGCTCACTGAGGAACACAAAGTTCTACAAGAATCCACATGAGATAGATAAATCCACAAAGCTAGGGATTAGAGAATCCATGAGGTCTTTGATATTGCATTCAAGGAGTTGGTACAAGAGCGCGCAATCTATGAGGGCTGTCAGATTCTCAGTAGGAGTAGTTGTGAGGCACGCAATCCAGGAGGATTGTATTAATTTCAGTTAAGAGGTCAGAAAGTTCGTGTTATCGTTTTGTCTAGCAGACTGTAAGTTCGATCGTTTATAGTGGATTTTGACTAGCAAAGTGCCATGAGTTTTTACCTAGTTAGGGGTTTCTCTGTGAACATTTCGGGTGTTTTTACTACTTTATTTATTGTTTTCATATTATGCAGTATTCAAACATAGGGTAATTGGACCGTATACTTAACCATCTAGAGATAATTAATTAGTGACTTGTTGCTGGTTAATTACAATTCTTAATTCCGTATTTATACCTATTCACCCCCCTCTAGGTGTAGTTTGGGTCAAATTGCGTAAATTTTAATTGGTATCAGAGAGCTACATTTCGATTCCTAACCCATAAATTTATCTAGATGAGTGAGTTTCTATCCGTGCCTTTATTTTTTGACTGAAGTAACTATGCCTATTGGAAAGTTAGGATGAAAGCTTTTTTAAAATCCCTAGATGAACGTATCTGGCTTAGTGTAGTAAATGGTTGGACTGCACCTAGTTCTACAATTAATAATGAAGTAATCCCCACTCACATTGCTAATTGGGCTAGAACGAATTTAGATGAGTGTAACTGGAATAGAAAAGACTTACATGCCCTGTTTATGGTTGTGTCTACGAAAGAGTTTAGAAGAGTGTCGATGTGTGAGACTACTAAAGAAGTTTGAGACATCTTAGAAACCACACACGAAGGATCTAAAAAGGTTAAAAATTCTAAACTGCAGATGTTGGCCTTTAGGTTTGAAGAGATTATAATGGCAGACAATGAATCGTTCGATGAATTCTATGCAAAGTTGAATGATATAGTAAATTTGAGTTTTAACTTAGGTGAAAAGATCCCTGAGTCCAAAATCATTAGAAAAGTCCTTAGATCCTTACCGGAAAGATTTAGACCTAAAATCACAGCGATTGAAGAGAGTAAGGATTTAGACACTATTAATTTACAAGAACTCGTAGGATCACTCTAAACCTATGAACTCACAATATCTCAATCGAAAAAGGTTAAATCCATAGCCATGAACACTATTAGGGAAGAAGAGAGTGAGTCTACTGATCCTGAGACCCTTAGGGACAACGAAATAGCTTATTTCATTAAACAATTCCAAAATGCCATGAGGAATATGAGAAAATCTCAAGAGAGGAAAAATGCCGATCCTAGTAAATTCCCACGTAAGAACGTGATAAAAATTCTTCTAGGACTTCCAGTACGAAAACCCAGTCTGTTATATGCCATGAGTGTAAGAGGTTTGGTCACTATAAGAATAATGTCCTAATCTTAAGAATAAATCGGGAAAAGGGAGGGATAAGGCATTATCAGTGACTCTGAGTGATGAGTCAGATATAATTGATCAAAGTGATACCTCTAGTGGTGAGGATGAACAAAAATATATGGCGTTCACGTCTAGAGTTAAAACTGAATCTGATAAGGAGAGTGAGAAGACTGAGAGCATTAGTTGCAGTGAGAAGTCTGAGGATGACGAAGATATCCGTGAGTCGTATCAAAAGTTGTTCTGGACAGTCTTAAAATAAAAAAGGTCAAAACAGCCGTGCTGAAAAAGCTTGATGGCTTGAAAGAGAGAAAGAGAGACTCACATCTAACCTTCAAAAATCTATCAAAAAGTTGAGCGAGTTGAAACTTGTTAACGAAAACTTGGAAGCTAAAGTTAAACACTTAACAAGTGAATTGGAAAAATCCAATACTCAACTCCAGTCTTTTATGAGTAGAACTCAAAAACTCGATCAACTGTTGGGAATGAACAAACCTACTGATAATAGGCAAGGTCTAGGATATGTTCAAAATGGCGATGACACTGCAGTACATCCATGAACACGTTTGTTCCCGCAACTAATACCATAATTATGAATGTTGTTGATTCTGAACCTAAAGGCAAGAACGTTGTAGGATCTAGGCCTACTACACTATGTAGAATCAATCATCCTATGATTCAAAGTCAACTGCTGCGTAGGTTTGTTCCCAAAAGTCATCGTTGTGATGCACTGGGACACATAAAGGGTAATGCCATATACGTGGGCTGAGAGGTAAAAGTCGGGATATCACTAATAAGGTTAACTTTCTCGCAAATCACGTTAGCCACCAAACTGAGATGATGACTCAGTTGGCTAGAATCACTTCTACTATTAAGAAGGTTTGGGTTAAGAAGGGTGACATGATATGTCATGAGATTAATCATGCTCGTAAAGGTAAGAACATCCATGTACCTCTTTGATTAGGTATTTAGGTACATGCATGTACAGTTGATTGAGTCTATTCTTGTACGCATCTCATTTATTTTTTTGTTTTGATTTCTTTTTGTTTTTTTTATTTTTTTAACAAAAAAAATGAAATATTTCGTTGTACGACTAGACTTTCTTGATGTTCATAAATACTGCATTTGAAATCAAGTTTGCATTCGTCTGATCTATACTGTTATTTCCATTACTTAGTTAGGTTTATTGTGGAGTACTGAGTATATGCTTCGTCATGTACCATCTACACAACACACACTGTGATCTTGTGAGTAAGTCTGGACCGCATGTGTGAGATTTGTTATTGCCGTCATTTGTTGGTAAGGTGACCTTGAACGTGAATTGACCTTCATTTAGATTACCTATATTCATATATAGTTCTACATATAAAAAAGGGAAAGGTTGATCGTATACTCTTTTTTGAAACTTATTTGACTCGAGTAATTATGCTTAAGGGTTTCTCTCATAACCTGGTACCTATGGTCAATTGACGTAGGTTAGCTGGCCTAAAACTTGTTACATTGGTCATTTTAGTCACTTAATAGACAATAGTATGTACATAAGATGTAATATTTGAGAAAAATGACAAAAACAATATATGCTCAAATTCAGGGGGAGAAAAGAAAAATATACGTGTAATTGAGTTTATTTTAAGGTCCTAATAATCTTATGGGTTTGACTTTCATTAGTAAAAGAAAATACTTATTTAATAGTAATGTTCGCATGTCCTTTCTCACAAATTTAAGATTTGGAGTTATATTCACGAGAAAATACACATGAGCCACTTATAAACTTTACTCCATTTGAACTTGATTGAGTACGTCAGAAATTTTTATTGATAATGCATTACTAGTGGACACATGCATTTTTGAGTTCATCTGTATGTTGGAGACTTGATTTTAAAAACAAGTAAAAGGGGGCTATTTTTCGTAATTTTCAAAAATATAGTGCTATTTGTGTCAGAAAAATTTCGCCAGCTTGTCGCTGAGCGACGCTCGAGCGATAGAAGCAGAGGCTATTTTGCTCGCTTATCGCTCGACCGATAGCTCGCCTATTTGAATTTTAATTTTCTTTTTTGCAAAAAAAACCTCATTTCTTCCTCAAATTTTCTTAACAAATCGTCACACCCATTCCAAATTCGTGCTTCCCATCTTGAATCGGTCACTCTACCTCCAACATTTGGTATTTTCCCTCATTTGATTTCGTTTTCTCACACTTTCAAGGTAAAATTCGAAAACCCTTTATTTATTTATTTATTTTGAGGATTTTGATGGTTTTGCTTCAATTTCATCCATTGTATTTTGTATTTGGACTACTTTCATGATGTTTCATCTTGCATTTTGTCATTTGAGTGCATATTTCTTGATTTCTACATAGTTTGGCAAGCATGTGGCATTTTTTGGTTGATTGAGGCTTCGCATTTGGTGGGGACTGGGTTTGTAGTTGTGTTGTTTGTGAATGTGGTTGATTTTTGGAGGTTTTGGTTGATACCGTGGTTGGGTTCATTGAATTACATACTAACGCCACATTTTCGATAACATTTTTTTTATGTCATTTATGTTTAATGTCTTTTAGTCAATCATCATTCACACATTTGATCACATTCAAGTTGTTTATTTAGTTGTGTTGATGTCGTGAATATTGTAGTTGGTGTTGACACCGCGAGGTGACATCACGTCATTGCGGCATGCCGTCACGGCACACGTCATGTCATCACGCCACTTACGTCTAGGCATCACGACATCCCTATGTGCATCCATGCTACGTACATTGCATGTGTACTACTTCCCTCATTTTGCGTATATTCAAGCATCTCATGCATATCATGAGTTTTTTTTTGTCAAGGTATTGATGTGTTGGTTTTACAAATTTCACATGCCGCCTAAGAGGGCTCGTATTGCTACTCCAACACCTGGTATCTCCACATCTTACAATAGGACTAGGTTTATTTATGCGATTGCCCAAGACACTTTTGGGTCGCAGTTTTCCTTGAGGCTTGCTTTATTTGAGCGCGAGGTCATTATGTCTTATCTATCACCCAACCTCGCTACTATTTTCACATCCTGGGGTTAGGAACCGTTGTTGGTAGAGTTGATGCCTTCTCTTAACCTTCTTGTTCAGGAATTTTACGCTAACATTCATGACGTTAGCGGATCAACCTTTAAGGTTTTCTTCGTGGTAGGACGGTTAAGATCACACCTGATATCATATTGAGTCTAGTGCATATTCCTAGAGTTTTTCATCTCTTGTTTCCATATATTTCCGTTGACACACTTCCAACGGACTCTCTTGTCCGTTCTATGGTATTTAATACACCGTTGGAAGACTCACGCCACATATTCGATAACATTTTTTTATGTCATTTATGTTTAATGTCTAGTCGATCCTTATTCACACATTTGATCACATTCGAGTTGTTTGTTTAGTTGTGTTGATGTCGTATATATTGTAGTTGGTGTTGACACCGCGAGGTGACGTCACGTGACCACAACTTGCCATCACGGTACACATCATGTAATCACGTCACCTACGTCTAGGCATCACGACATCCCTATGTGCGTCCATGATATGTATGTTGCATGTGTACTACTTGCCCCATTTTGTGTATATTCATGCATCTCATGCATTTTTGTTTTTGTTTTTTTCTTGTTGAGGTATTGATGCGTTGGTTTTATAAATTTCAGATGCTGCCTAAGAGGGCTTGTACTGCTGCTCCGACACTTGGTACATCCACATCTTACAATAGGATTAGATTTATCTCTGTGATTATATAAGACACTTTTGGGTTGCAGTTTTCCTTGAGGCCCATTTTATTTGAGCGCGAGGTCATTATGTCTTACCTGTCACCCGACCTTGCTGCTATGTTCACATCCAGGGTTAGGAAGCGTTGTTGGTAGAGTTGACGCTTTCTCATAACCTTCTTGTTCAGGAATTTTATGCTAACATTCATGACGTTAGCGGATCGACCTTTGGGATTTTTCTTCGGGGTAGAACAATTAAGATTACACCCGATATCATATCGAGTCTAGTGCATATTCATAGAGTTGTTCACCTCTTGTTTCCATATATTTCCGTTGACACACTTCCAGTGGAATCTCTTGTCCGTTCTATGGTATTTAACACATCGTTGGAGGACTCACGCCACATTTTCAATACCATTTTTTATGTCATTTACGTTTAATGTCTTTTAGTCGATCCTTATTCACATGTTTGTTCACATTCGAGTTGTTTGTTTAGTTGTGTTGATGTCGTGTATATTGTAGTTGGTGTTGACACCGCGAGGTGACGTCACGTCACCGTAACATGCTATCACGGCACACGTCATGTCATGGCGTCACCTATGTCTAGGCATCACGACATCCCTATGTGCATCCATGCTAGGTACGTTGCATGTGTACTACTTGCCTCATTTTGTGTATATTCCTACATCTCATGCATATCATGTGTTTTTTTTGTCGAGGTATTGATGTGTAAGACGAAAATAATAATTAAAATATTTAACTAAGAGGACAATAGCAATTAAAATATTTAACTAAATCATATGAAACAACACAAGTAAAACATGTATAACACCAAAGTACTATGTGCATCAATAGCTTAGAAATAAAATATATAATATTAATATTAATATTGACAATATACTAAATGGAATATCAATATTAAAACTCGAATAAAAAGAAATATCTATGACCCCCAAGTCAAATATCAAAATTAAATTTTAAAAAAAAAAATTTCCCCTAGCTCATGTAGTCAACTCTCTAAAATAAATAATAATTTCTCCTCCTTTTTTGTCATGAATAATAAATGAAAAATAGTAATATAAACGTGAATTAAAAAATTGCAAATGTATTTATGCAAAACATGTGATGGAAGAAAAAAATTCTTTATTTTGAAATAACTGTTTCATGAATTTTTAAATATAATATCATGAACAGAAATTTGCTTATATATATATATATATATGGAGTAAATTGTACAAACTATTCATGTGTGAAAAGTGACACTAAACTCTTTTAAGCAAGTCTGAAAACTTTACATCTGCGAAAATGATATGAAAAGAATTATTAGTGAATGAATATACTCCTCAAAATACAAAGGCAAATATAGTGCTACTAGGACTATTAAATTAAAGAAAACTCATATTTAATTTTTTCAAAAGCACATGTATATAATTTTTTCTCTCTTTTTTTTTTTTTTATATCTTATGTACAAACTTATCTTCATTAAGCATACTTAAAGACCCTTATAACGAGTTTTAGCTCGATGACTCCAAAATCAGATGACTCTAGGACATGCGATCAATATTGCAATTATTATCATCACTTTGACTTGTGAGTTCACTCTTTCTGACAAATGTAATCTTAATCAATCGAGTCATCAATTCACGCAATTGACCCACTGGATTAGTTGAAGAATATGATATGAATAGTTAAATCTTGTTTGTTGTTTCCTAATTTAGGGTTTACGGCACTTAGGTCTAATGTGACCTAAAACGCCGAAGTTATAATATGTGGGAATGAACTTAGGTCCAATTTTAGGCTGGGGAACCATATGTTGTACAAATACTCTAGATCCTGGGATAAGTTAGACTTAACAAAGACGAGCCAACTTGGTTTTAGAAGATGAAGCAGTATAAATATTAGGTTTATTCAATCCTATCAAATTATCAATCTTCTTAAAACCACTAGTAAAGGATTGAATTTGGGCATTAGATTTCTCAAGTTTGCTAGTAAGAGTTTTAACTTTAACTTCTAAAGACTCTTATTCTACCCTTAACTCATTCAATCTACTAGATTCCTTAAGTATGTCTTCTAAACTCTCATTTTCTAACTCGAGTTTATGCAATTTCTTAAAGGTAGAACTATTCAACCTTTTCAACTTAAGGTACTCCTCAAACAATTCATCTAAAGCCTCATAAATATCTCATCTTCTGATTCTTTATTTGAAGAGTCAGATTGTTCTATGTTCTCAAGTGATTCACTCTTAACCACATAAGCGAATGCCATACAATTCCCTTCCTTTTTAGGATTGGAGTTCTCACTTTGATTATAGAAGTAAGACTCATTATTAGTGAGAGTAGCATTCATAGCATTACCTAGAGTTTTCTTATAACTTGGGCACTCAAGTTTAACATGACCAAAACCCTAACACTTATGACACCTCACAAACTTCTTCCCGGCATCTCTAGTATCATTTTTTTCTCTTTTATCTTTCCTAGATTCACCCTTAAACTTATAAAGCGGTCGCTTATTGTTCTTAAGAAATTTCCTAAATTTTCTAGCAAGGTAGACAATCTCTGGTGTTACAATCTACTTCCCTAACAGTTTTGAGAGCTAAGGGATTGTTGTTCTTAGACTTAGGTAGACTAAGTTCATATGTTTAGAGAGATTCTATGAGTTCTTCTATCTTAATTGCATTCGGGTCCTTGTTTTCTTCAATAGCAGTAAATTTAGGACTAAGTCTCTATGGTAGGGATCTCATAACTTACCTTACAATCTTAGCCTCGGGGATTCATTTCACCTAAGTTGAAACTAGAGTTGACTATATCATTAATTTAGCGTAGAAATCATCAAAAGATTAGATATCAATCGTTCTAATTTCTTCAAATCTAGTGGTCAATATCTACAACTTAGAATTTTTAACAATCTTTGTTTTTTCATGTGTGGTTTCTAATATATCCCAAGTATCTTTCACACTCTCACACAGGGACACTCTATTAAACTACTCAGGTGAAATAGCTATAAAGATAGCATGTATTCTTCTACCGTTCCAATCACACTCATCTAAATAATTCTTAGATCAGGTAACCTTGGTAGAGGTAACTACTCCTTCAACAGATGTAGAGTGGTAGCTCAACCTTTGCATACTAACCCAAATTCACTCATCCATATATTTAAGAAAAGCTCTCATTATATATTTTAAAATGCATAATTATTACCATTAAAGTATGGATGAACATGAAGTGATTGACTCATCTAGACAAATAGGGTCAAGGAATAAAATTAAGCTCTGATACCATTTTTGAAAAATAATTTTGATCCAAATATGCGGAATTAATCAATAACAAACACCAAGTCACTTAATTATTGTTTCTAGATGATTAAGGTAATTAATCAAATTAACCATAAGTTAAGCAATCACATAAACATTAAAATCAAAAAAAATAAAGTAAATAACATCATATACGATCATGGAGGAAAACCCCTTACTAAGATCAAAAACTTCCAGGCAAACTTGTCAGTAAAATTCACTATAAAGTTAACTTACAATTAGCCCAAACACTGTTAAATCTTAGCTGACTCTAGCTACCTAACTTGTAAATCACCAATAAACTTTTTTGTTTTGCGAACCGCACTTCTCAGTAATTCTTGGCTACTTTTTTCTAGGTGTGGATCACTAAGAACGAATTTGTTCCGAAGCACTGGAACTCCAAATGCCTCTTTTCTAAATTTCAAAACTCTGAAAGCTTATAGGTGAATGTAAGGTTTTTTCTTTTGTCTTTTGATTTGTGACTAAGACAAGAGAATATTAGAATATGGATTTCATCATCAAAGGGTGTTCTCTTAACTAAAATTAAGGTTCAAACATTATTGAAACAATATTTACGATGAATTTATGAATTAATGATCTTGGGGTTGAATAAAGAGATCTTTGAGAGAATGTGTAATTGATCTTCAAATAATGTTCTCTATAGTGAAAATAATGTTTAACCACACATTTGGACGAACTATGGCATTTATATTTATAATGAGTAGTGTTTGGAGTAAAATGTGATTGAAAAATAACTATTTTACATTAACCAGGGTTCCTGAATTTTGCATCTCCACTTGAGTGCTTGCCTTTGCCACTCTAGTGCCGGCTTACACTAACGAGCGGCAAAGTCCTTGTTTTGAGCGCTCAAGCATTTTAGCACGGCGAACAAACTGTTATGCGCTAACTTTTTCTCCTTGGTCCATATTTGACATGTTTGACTCCTTCAAGGATTACATTATCAATCCACAACTATTTTGGCATTAATTACAACTCAAACCACTCATGATTTTGAATACTAAAATTACCAATTACAAATTTAAAATTTCTAATTACAAATTACGAGAATTAAAGATGTCAAGTTCTATGAACATCTCAAGATTAGAAGGGCCTGAGCTGACGGGTTCCATGAGAACATTGCAAGCTCCAACTGAAGCTGCAATTAATTGTTTAATGGGAATTGTGCCTAAACTATTTACTGGTTTATGGGTTTTTTAATATTATTTAAGAGGAATGGATATTGTTGCACATTTTGACATTTCTCTCTTAAACCATGTAACATATTCATGTGCTTCCCTAAAAAAACCTTGTTCATGAAATTTTATTTGTTGATAGGTTTTGAAATATTAATTAAGAGGAATGGATATTGTTGCTCATTTTGACCTTTCTATCTTAAACCATGTAACATATTCACGTGCTTCCATAAAAAAACCTTGTTCATATTCTATTTGTTGTCAAGAGTAAAATGCGATCTAATGCGCTATTAGTCGTGCAAACTTCTCACAGAACTTTGGAAATAAGTATTTTCCCTTTACATCATAGACGGCGATACAAATTGCTAATACAATGTAACACAACAGAGAAAATTTAACACACTGAAGACTAAGTATGTAAATTAAAAGAACCAAAGACTAACAAGAACATATGTACAGATTTTGTGCCCGTACTAGGTGAGAAATCCAGTCGTCCTCTGCTTGATATTAATGTACAATGTAAATTAATTCCAAATACGCAATAAAGCATGCCAATGCACCCCTGTATTCCAAAATGTAATCCCAGAGAAAGTTAGACTACATATTCAAGGAATATCCAGATACAGCATAAAAAAAAAAAGTAACTTCTGTATCATATTGAAAAAGGAAGTACCAGACATGAAGTGAACAAGGGAAATTTGAAAATCACCCTCGAGATTTTGAAAACCTAAAAATATTAGGGGTTGTTCTCTTTGTGTTTCAGTTTTGAGTTTTGAATTCATTTTGAGTTTTGTGTTTTGAGAGTCCATTTTGAGATTGTTGAAAATGTGTTCTCTTTGACATTTTGAAAAATTGTTTTGAAAACACCAAAAACAAGTTTTGAAAATTTTGACTTGATTATAACTGAAAACACTCAAAACGACAAATTTATCGTTTTGTGTTTTCTTTANTTGTTTTGAAAACACCAAAAACAAGTTTTGAAAATTTTGACTTGATTATAACTGAAAACACTCAAAACGACAAATTTGTCGTTTTGTGTTTTCTTTATAAATTTTTAACTTGTTTTCAAAAATGCGTTTTCGAAAATGGAAAAGAGAATGCGTTTTCGCAGTTTCGGAAAATCGAAAACAGAAAACGGCTTGAAAATGGTAAAGAGAACGGGCCCTTACCTTTCGGTTCAAAAATATTCTCACCACCTTTTCAAGAAACCAACATTGTACAATTCATAGTCCTATTTTTGTTGACTTAATTTTTTTCATGTAAAATCTCTATCCTTAAATACAGCATCCTGTGAACAATTCCAGCACTTGGCCAAGTTAATGAAAGGGAAATATCTAGGGTTTACAAAAGCACAAGTGGTAAGTTGCATATTCAGTAATCAAGATAAGGTAACTTATGTATCTCAAATCACAAGGGCACAATATGTGCATTTTTCCTAATCGGTAAAAGATACACATAAATCCCCATAAAGCAGGCAATGCAGTTTTAAAGCCATTTTGCCTGTAGAAAGACCCTTTTTTACCTAAACATATCAAATAACAAGATTGGCAGAGGTGCATTGGATGATGAGTTCCTCAATTACCTCCCATTTGACAGGCATATACGTCATCTACGATGTAGATGATGCTGCTGGTTGTACATCAGACAATGAAATGGGTGTTAAAGGAGGTGAAGAAATTGCTTCAGTCATCTTCAAATTTTGTGAAGCTTCTAAAGGTACATGCAGTGCCGATTCTTTTTGACCTCCAGAGGGAATAGAATAACTGCGAGAAATAGTCTGAGGCCGCATTGGAAGTGTAGATTTTGCCACAGACATTGCTGATATGCTTGCAGTAGGTAGCTCATGACCTTTGGATACCAAAGGCCCTGAATGAGCAATGTGATTGGAGAGCCTTTTAGAACGTAGATGAGCTGGGGGCCGAGGCAGCTCATGAAGTTCGCTTATGATAGGCGATGACATGAAAGTAGGTGAAACACGTGATAATAATTTCGGCATTGAAATTGGCTGAGGCAATGGAGTGCGCAATATAGACCCAGAAAATGGCAGAGGGTATTCTGATGAAATGATATGACCACTGGCAGATAAATTTGGGTTATTTGGCCACGGTTTGCCTGTTATTGGACCAGAAAACGCTTGTCTTTTGACTTTTCTAGTATCGAATGCAACATTTGGATCAAACTGTTTTGATGAGAAGCCATCCAATAATGAAGGGGGCAATCGACTGCTTTTTGTATTATTATTGCTCTCTGTGAGCACCTGTTGTGCATCTAAGAGGATAGATCCAGAGGATTTCTCATTTTCCACTACTTTTTCATGCTTATTTTGATCAAGAGGATATGAATGCCACAAGTTATGGTTCACTTGTTTATGTTTTGGATCTTCAAAATCTGCTTTCCCAGAACCAAGACTCTTTGCCTCAACTGGTGTGGGTAGCACATACGATGTAAACCTGTGTGATGGTGATGGCAGCATCTGTCTCAGCCGCCCAGCTGGATCAAGTTTCTTCTCACGAAATATAGGTGCTGATTGGCTGATCATCATAGTCTCTCTGAGGAAGCCAAAAGAATTTCGACCAGTACTTCTCTTCAAATTTTCCTGCAAACATGGGCAACAAGAGCATATCTTGAGTGGCTCAATAGTCTCATAGAGGCACCAGAGATCACATATTCAGCAACCTAACAGTCTAATAGGAAAACTAGAAAAACAAAAAAACAGCAATCTTTTTTCAATACACAGCAATTGCAAATCACAGATAAACAGCAAATGAACCCATTCTTTATAAATACACACAGCTACAAGTGTCTGCGTGTCACCAGTATGCCAAGATCATGTGTCACTAGACACCAAGTGGATACATGAACCTTTTCTTCACAGATTCAGGCTATAAACTATGCAAACTTTCAGTCCATTCACAATCTTCCTCATGGTCCTTTCACCCTATTCAAGACCTTATATAAAATTGGCCTCGGGTCTATTCGTGATCTTCCTCATGGTCACATTCATTTCTCTTTCGAGCCTGAACCCCAATTATTTTTGTTTACTTCACTCTACTACCGCATATTCTTCCAAGATATCTTCGATCATTGGATAGTATGGAGTAATGAATTAGAGTCTACTCAGAAGGTGACTGCAAGACTGTCCACATAGGGAGACATGTCTTCTTAAAGAACTTGCCACAACAAATAGCCATTCAGGGACATCAACCATGGAACAGATGCAATTTCCTGTTCATTATTCTGGTGGTCTAGGTCACAATGGACTTCATTTGATCTGATAAATAAAATTACTTAAATCGATAAATTAGAATAACAGATAAATAGGCTTATAACATTCAGAATTTATTACAACTCCATCAAATCGTTAGCATCCTACTTCCCTTTTTCTAAAATGTCTATGTATTAAAACCTGGTTACAGAAGTCAAACTATGTTTTCTCAAACATAACATTAACTAAAAGACAAGTTGAAAGTGGCTAAAAAAAAAAAAGCATAAAATTTGAAAGTTATACTTCAAAATAGCAGGTATGACAAGTTGGATGGGCAATGAGTTTCTTTCTGAGAAGGGGAAGGAGGAGATTGAGCCTTGGGAAGGTACAATTGGTAAAAAACACAGGATAGGATCTTCACCTTAGCTGCACCTAATTTAGTGCTGGGAGGAGATGGAGAATCCACATTATCCAACTGCAAATAAAGTTATATTTCATAAATTATTTATATACCACGATATAAAGATGTATAACATGCCAGATGAGGACAAAACTTAATTAATCATCTCAAAAACTAAGTAATAGTTTAGTTCCTTGAGCCAAAGCTAAGTCCACCATGCCTCTCTCAAGCTGGATTTGCATATCCCAATTAATAGAACTTCCTCAAATTCTATGGCACTAAATATATGTAATGATGACAAAACAAGGACAATCATTCAGAGTCCAGAAACTTTTACACAAGTAATCGGTACCAATAAATTATTTAAAGTCATTTGATGTGAGGGTCTGCTTCTATATCTGGTGGAGCAATAAAACTGAATCTTGTGGAAACTAAAGAAAACCCAAGATGCTTGAAATAATCATATCAATAATAGAATTGGTAGCACAGAAAAAAAGACTAACGCTCTTCCTATGGGCTATGGAAGAAGAGAGAAAATCTACTAATCTGAATAAATCCTGAAGAATCAATCACATCTGAGAGGAAAAGAAAACGATCTCCTAATAAAATAATAACCTTCTCCTATTAGAATTAGAATAATATAAAGTATATGAATCCTAAAACTAATAGTATCAATAGATGTCTAACATACCCGTCCATTCGTCATACATTAATACCAAGAAAAATGGAAGTCTACCTCCGTTGAATTTTTTGATGTAGAAACTTCCGGATCTGCACTATTTATTCCATGGTCAAAACTCAATCCTCTGTCGTCGTGACTTACAGAATCATCTTCAGTATTATCATCCTCATCGTTGCCATCATCATCAATATCACCCAGGTCATCTTCAAGTCCACTAAACTGGTAATCAATATGTTGCTGTGCAGCGACCATTTTGACATGTGGTTCAATTGCCTCTAGAGATTTGAGAGCCTTCTTGAAGAACGACAACTATTATAAAGAATAAACATATTATTAATGCTACACATGAATCAAATATACAAGGTATATAATCTCCTGTGAAAAGAAGAAAAAAACCTGTGCAGCATGATGGCGAGCTCCCTGAGTTAGAAGACTACGGGATTGTCCTTGCTTTAGTGATTTCATACGGAATACAAATGCATTTGCCTCCTCCTCATATTCATCCTGAGCTACTTGAAACTGGTGTGAAGAAAAACGCTCTCCTCTTCTACCTTTCAACTTCTCCTTCTCTCTATATGTCATCAGGCCCTCGTATATTTCTCTGGAAAGCATAAATTCAATTTAAAACCATGCCAAGATGGAAGAAAGAAGTAATATACTAAGGGAATAAATAAATTTGGACCTTTTATGATCATATCGCCTCTTCATCTCCTGTATACAGGTGGGGGGGGTGGTAAAAAGTCCAATTAAGTGTAGAACATCAACAGCAATAGACATAAAATGCATGCAAAGAAGAAATAATATACTAAACATCTCTAATAGAGTTACACATTCAATGCACATATTGCAATCTACTATGAGAAACAAACATGACTGAGCACAAGTTTGGCTGTTCAAAAGTTACTAGAAACTGTGTTAAGATTTTAAAATTCATGTTTTGTAAAATAATTAAAAGTAAAATAAACTTTAAGCACAGCCAAACAAGTCCAGCTGATATTGTAAAGCCAAATAAGCAGAATTGTATACCTGGTTTGCAATTACATTAATAAGTCCAGCTGATATTGTAAAGCCAGGTACTTGTGAATGAAAGAAGCACGAAAAAAGGAAAAAAATACTTTAAGCCGTCTACCCTCAGGCTAGAATCCACACAAAAAATTAAAAAAAAAATGAAAGAAGATCCAAAAACAATCAAAATAATTCCAACAAAGGATCACATGCTTCTAATGTTAGACCTATCATCCTTTCTTACGGGGGGTAGGCAGGGATAGAAGCTTTTCTCATTCTTTACAATGCCCATGCTAAAAAGCGAATCACAGAACAATAATGGGACTGACCACAGAAAATTTACTTGGAATTAATTGAATAATTCATGGAACTCACCTCAACTATGCGTAGCTCATTAAGAATAGACTCTGACGGGATCGTGATTGTCTTAAATATATTAGAGCGCTGAAATGCAGAATGCAATATTTTAACAAATAGAGGTATATATTGTAAGACACAGAAAGAAATCTGAAGTAATTCATACACCAATACGATACGTACATAACCATCAACAATTTTCTGAAGTTCAAGCTGCACTTTTCCCAGCATCAACAGAACTTTTCCTGCACAAAACAGCAATCAGTTGGATTTTGAAAAAAATAAATAAATAACAACAACAACAACAATAGAGCTGACTGCATTCTAATTTAGTTAATATACAAATATGTGAAACTGATAAAGATTGAGAGATCTTTAAAGGCACGTCGTATAAGGTTACACAAATTATATTTCATGAAAGCAAAAATAAAAGACAAATAGCTTCAGTAAAAATGACATGAAGTACTACTGCAATTCCAATTATACTATACTTCACCCCAGCTGAAGACCCACCATGGTATGCGCCAATAAGCCCACCAA
>CAIGRP010131304.1:0-22931 GCA_903798385.1 Fraxinus cuspidata
TTATGTATGTTGCATATTCAATTTACTATAAGTATATACCTTATATTATCAAACAGTTTAATATGTATAAGTGCGCAAGCACTAAAATAATATTCAAGTCATGGTCCGCATTTATCGACATGTACGCTTAGTTGAACATCTTATGTTTCCTTATTTTTGCCACATAAGATTTACTTTCATGTTGTTTACTTCTTTTATACATTTACACTTCCAATTATTATTGGTGTGTTAAAAAAAAAAGACATGACTCATGTCTCCATTCACCAACGGAGACATGTAAAAATCAGAAAACATCATATTTGATTAGTTAGTGATAGAGTTGGTGCGTTAAAAAAAAAAAAGACATGACCCATACGGAGACAGACATGGTGTCTCCGTGTGTCACGAAGAATTTTTATTTATTTATATTTTTACCAATAACATTTTTTTCAAACCTTTTGAGATACAAATTTGTTTAAATAAGTCAACGAAATCTTCACAATCCATATAAAAAGTGAATTATTTTATGTTGTTGGAGAGTTACCATAAGAGAGAAACTAGACATATCTCAAATTCACCCAACAAAATCATCCAATCCACGTACTCAAGTTTCTAATCTAAAGCATCGATCTCAATTTTAAAACTTAACACACGCAGTCAAACATAAAGTTCATTATATATATTTACATCTCATAAAACGCATTAAATTCCAACCCCCAAATCAAGAAAATTCTCTCGCCAATTGAAAAGTCGAAAACAAAACCCAGAAGAAGAAACCAGTCCAGAATGTGACAACAAAAACTACTGATTCTAGCAAAGAGGAGGTGAAAAAGGACTACGAAAATGCAAAGAAGACGAAGAGGCTGAGCCAAGTTAAAACTCCAGAGGATTCGAAGAAGAATTATATAAATGAATGCTATATAATTACACAAAGAGGGGCAAAATATAATTCAAACATGAGGTTATTCCAACTGCACAAGTTTGCCAAATGATTCTATAGGAGCAAAACATCTATTGCAAATGGAAAGGAATGAGAAGTTGCAATGAGAGGTTGTGTGAGAAAATGGAGGAGGAGTTGATGGTTGAGTGTGATAATGGAGAAGCACGAATGGCGGTGGAAAATTTTGACGAATTTCAGGGAATTAAAAATAAGGGGGGATTTACGATGACTCGAAATGACTACACATGTTCACCTTTACTTTGACTCTTTTAATACGTAGTGAATCAAGCAATATGTACATCATCTTTTATATCATTGTTTATATTGTATCATGTGGCAACACACAATTAAACTGTTTAAAAAAATATTTCTTCTACTCACAATTTTTTGAAAACAAAAGATGATGTGAAATTTAATGTAAGGAAATAAAAGTACAATTAGTATTATTGTTTAATTGTAACATGAGCCTCCAACTCTGCTTCAAAAGTCAACTCTTTTAATCATTCATGTTTGCTTGCACCTATTGACTTCTGCAATTTAAATATGGTTTTCCCCTTAAACAATCCCCTAGAAAACCAGGGAATTATGTGGCGCCCCTGGTTTTCCAGGGAATTGTTCAAGGGGCACAGCCCATTTAAATATGTATAAATTAATTTGATAATGAACACATTAAAGACTCAGTTTGAGTCTACTTTTTGTGAAAAAAAAAAAAAAGAGTTCCATAATAGCAATTTNGCCCATTTAAATATGTATAAATTAATTTGATAATGAACACATTAAAGACTCAGTTTGAGTCTACTTTTTGTGAAAAAAAAAAAAAAGAGTTCCATAATAGCAATTTTTGGATAAAAAAAAGTAAGGAAAAATTTTTAAATTAAAAAAAAGTGTTAGATTTTTAGTGTTGGCGATTTTGTGGACAAAATGACTAATTTTTAGCGTGTTGTAAAAGTCAAGGACCTAGGGTGCAATTTGTACCATTTGGGTTCTGAAGTCTAGGGTTCAAGTATGAAAAGAGGAGAAAGATGGCGCCGCATTTTTGCTAACTTCTCGCCCAGTTGGCGTTCGAGCAACAAAAATAGAAACATTGTCGCCCGCCTGTCGTCGAGCTCTCGCTCGAGCGACATGCATCGTTAGCCTATTGCCAGCTTATCGCTCGAGCAACAGGTCGATCCGAAAAATCCTAATTTGCTATTTTGAAGTATTTTTTTCCTACTCATTCAACCTAATCACACTCTCCTATAAATAGTCAAACCTATGCACGAGATTTGGGGTGGTTGTTCATTGTGCCTCTTCTCTATAACACATCCATAATATTCTTTGAAGATTCAAGAGCTTGTTCATGTATTGATACAACCACATATTGGGGAGAAAAATATCAAATTCATTGAATCCAAAACACCTACTTCCTAAACACCATTAGGAAGGTACTTTCTTAGTTGTACTTTAGAGTCTGGTGGAGGTTGAGAGAGGTTGGACTACAAGCACAGGAAAAGCACAAGAACAGTGAGTTCTTAGAATTCCACTTTGAAGAGACAATTGCAGAAGATTGAGAGCTGGTGGGTTCAGCTGGTCTTGGAGGTTACAAGAATTAGATCGGGAAGTCTGATGGAATTGGCTAGGCAGCATCTTACTGTAAATTCGTATTGTTTATAGTGGAGGTAACTGGCTTGGTCCCGGAATTTGTACCCAGTTGGGTTTCTCGATCATCAATATTGGTGTTATTTATTGTTTTCTTATTACAAACTGTGGCAATTCAACTTAAGATAATTAGACTATTTGTTTAACCATCTAGAAATAATTAAAAGTGACTTGTTGCTTGTTAGTTTTATAATTTCGTACATAAGGTCAAACTTGGTTAGTAAACTACGTAATTTCAATTTGTATCAAAGCATAAATTCAAAACATGACCTTAGATTTCTAGATGAGTAATTTATTATCCGTCCGGCCATATTTTGATGGCAATAATTATGCTTATTGGAAGGTTAGAATGAGATATTTCCTAAAATCTATGGATGAACGAATTTGGTTAAGTGTGGTTAATGATTGAATTGTCCCTAAATCTAAGGTTAATAATGAAGTTATCCCCACTCCCATTACTAATTGGACTAGAGCAAGCTTAGATGAGTGTAACTGGAATAGCAAAGCCTTACATGCCCTATTTATTACAATGTCCCCTGAAAAATTTAGGAGGGTATCTACGTGTGAGGTTGCTAAAGAAGTTTGGGATATTCTACAAACCACATATGAGGGAATTCAGGCTGTTAAAAACTCTAAGTCGTAGATGTTGACCACTAGGTTTGAAGAGATTAGGATGAAAGAGGATGAGACATTTGATGAATTCTATGGGAGATTAAATAACATAGTTAATTCTAGTTTTAACCCAGGTGAGAAAATACATAAGTCAAAAATTGTTAGAAAAATCATTAGATCCTTACCTGAGCGATTTAGATCTAAAATCACTGCTATTGAGGAGAATAAGGATATAGACTCTATTAAGGTTGAAGAGCTGGTTACATCTCTCCAAACTTATGATATGATATTAGCTAAACTCACAAATGATAAGTCATTGGCTTTAAATATTTCAAGGAATGTTCATAGAGAGTCCTCGAATTCAGATTCTCCTAGTGAAGATGAGTTAGCTTATCTTGTTATTCTAAATAATATTTAGGAATAAACAAAAACCTAAAGAGAGATAGCGATGCGAGTCTAGAAGGCGATCTCAATCCGTGAAATGTCATAACTGTCAAGGTTTCGGCCATGTTAAAAGTGAGTGCCCTAGTAGTAAGAGAAATTCATATAAGGCTATGATTGCTGCTCCTATTGATGATGAGTCTAACTCAAACAATCAGAGTCAGAAATCAACTCGTGAGGAAAGTAGAAAATACATTGTCTTTACTACGAGAATTAAGAATGGATCTGATAAGGGGAGTGAGCAGATTGAAAGCATAAGTAGTAGTGAGAATTCAAAAGAAGATTCTGATAGTGAGGGAGATATTCACGAGGCAAATGATAGAATAATCTGATAAGGGGAGTGAGAAGGCTGAGAGTATAACTATTACTGAGATTTCAAAAGAAGATTCTGATAGTGGGGAATATTCTGATAGTCAGGGAGATATTCATGATACTTATGATAGAATCTATGAGAAGAGCGTTAAAATTATAACAAAAAATAAAGTCTTAAGTATGAGAGTTACGGAACTTGAGTCGGAAAACGAGAAACTCGTAGCGTACATTCGGAAATCTACCTCTACTCTAAGTGAGTTGATATCTATGAATGAATCTTTAGATACTCACGTTAGGAATCTCACTAGTGAGTTTGAGAAGACCTCTAGGAGAGCTAATGAGCTGGGTTTAAAATCTTATGAGTGACCTAGAGCATTCCAGGTCTCAACTTCTTATCTTTTCTAGTGGTTCTATAAAGTTAGATAACATTCTAGGAATGAGTAAGTCTGGTGGTAATAAGGAAGGTCTAGAATATAATAAAAATGATCATAATGTTGCTAATACGTCCAAGATCACATTTGTCCCTGGTAATGACCATCTTAAACATGTTCCTAACCCTAAACCTAAGAATAAAGGATGTGTAGGACAGAGACCTACTAGACAGCATAGGACACGCCAACTTAGGAATAGATATCAACGATCACATACATTTGGTCTTAGGTTTATCCCTACTTGTTTTCATTGCAGTGAGTTTAGGGCACATAAAGTCTATGTGTCATTAAATCCTGAACAGAAATAGAAACCGAAACTTAAATAGAAATAAGAATCGGGATTATGTTGGTCAAATTGACTTCCTTACTAATCAGGTAAGTAAATTGACTAAGTTAATGACACAAATGACCGAAAATATTCATGTCATTAAACCAATTTGGGTGAAGAAAAGTGATCTGAAAAATGTTGAAATAGATCACGATACTCTTAAAGGTAAGAGTATTTGCATACCTAACTGATTAGGTATTTTTGGTGCATGCTCGTACTTTATGATTGTGTGATATTGATTTATGTATGCATCATATTTGTTTATTTGTTTTCTATGTAGAAAATTTGTGCATATTTTTTTATTGTTTGTGTGTTTGACATTTTTTTGTGTGCTTGATGCATTCATACTTTAGAATAAAAACAACAACAAAATGAAAATTTGAAAAATTAAAAAATAGGTGGGAAATTGTTTTTACAGTATAATATATAATATACTTGAATTTGTTTGGTGTGACCAAGCATGTGTTTAATCGATGAGCTGTAATATAGTTTCCATTGTTGGTTTAGGTTATTATGGAGTACTTAGTATATGTGTCTTCATTAACCATGTGCACTGCATACACTATGATATTGTTAGTGGGATTTAACCGAGTGTATGAGATTTGGGATGACAATCACATGTTAGTAAAGTGACTTTGAACATGAATTGACCTTATCTATTAGACCTAAGCTCAAGTTTATCCCTGGTAATAAAAAGCTCAATATCTTATGTTCTTATTCGAAGCCTATTTGATTCGAGCAATTAAGCATGCAGGGCTGGTGCCTATGGTCAACTGATTTGGGTTAATGTGTCCAAAGCTTGCTACAAGTGTCATTTTAGTCGCTTAATGGAGAAGAGTCTGCACTTAAAATGTGAAAAATAAATATAAGATTAAAATATTAAAAGATGTGAAAATAAAATATGCTCAAAGTCAGGAGAGAAAAGAAAATATCATACAAAATGAGCTTTTGTTTAAAGGGTCCTAATGCACTTTAAATGGTTTGAATTTTATAAGTAGAGGAATACACTTATTGACATTGATGTTTAGCATGTCATTTCTCACAAAATTAAGGTTTGGAGTCCTACTTACAAAGGATTAGTGTCACTCTACACATATGGGTCACTTATACAATTTACTCCATGTTTAACTTGGGTCATATGTGTGGAAATGTTTATTGTTCATTGCTTATACTTGTGACTGATAACGCCTGTATTGTTGAGTTATTGTGTATTATTTCTTGGTTCTTTGAACAATATCCTTATTGGCAGTGATGTTATGCATGTCATTTCTCACAAAATTGAAGTTTGGAGTCCTACTACCAGAAAATTGGTGGCTCTTTACACATATGGGTCACTTATACAATTTACTCCATGTTAACTTGAATTAAGTATGTGGGAAGATTTACTGTACATTGCTTATACTTGTGCATGCTAACAATATTATTTTTGATTTATTATATGTTAACGTTAAAATTTTTTTCTGTCCCTTCGTCATTTGTGACAAAAAGGGGGAGGGTAAAGTAATTGTTGTGAATGTTAAAATTTTTGAGTTTTGATTTATCATAATGCTTGGCTGGTTGAGCTTTTGATGTTTTTGTGATGCAAATATTTTTGTTGGTGTTTGGATTAACATTAGTTTTACATCTAAATCTAGTTAGGGTTGGTATCATAAGTTAATGATTTTATTATTTCCTGTATCACGTGCTTTTACACTTGGTATTTGAGTTGTGAATTTCAAGAAACATGTTTAACAAGGAATGCAAGAGACATCATTATGATGAAACTTAGGTAGTTTAGATTTTGTATTTAGTTTTTTTTGACTTATTGTATAGTTTTTTTCATAGAATGTCAAAGGAGGAGTTTGTTAGGTTTTTAGTGTCTACGTATTGTAAAAGTCAATGACCTAGGGTATAATTTGTGTAAATTGTGTTATGAGGTCTAGGTTCGAGCATGAAAAGAAGAGAATCACGCCCCCGCATTTCCGGTAGGCTACCGCCTGGACACTGCTCGAGCGACAAAAACAGAATTCTCGTCGTTCGCCTATCGTCGAGGTTTAGCTCGAGCAACAAGTATATACGGAAAATCATAATTTGCGATTTCAAACATATTTTCCGACCCATTCAATCAAATTACCCTATCCTATAAATATCTAAGCTATTAGACGAAATTTCAAGGTGGTTTTCTTTATTTTCATTGCCTCATTCTCTAAAGATCCAAGAACATATTCTTTCATTGTGATTCATCCTTTCTTTTTAAGATCATATAACCACTTGTTTGAGAAAAAACATCAAACTCATTAAACCGAAACACCACCTACTTCCTATTGGTCTAGGAAGATACTTTCTCAATTGAATTTCAGAGGTTGCTGGAGATTGAGAGAAGTTAGACTTCAAGCGCAGGAAGAGCACAAGGCCTTGGAGGAGGTTCTTGGAATTACGCTGGGAAGAGATAATTGCAGAAGATCTTGTTGCATAATTTGGAGCAGACCTTGGAGTTAGTAGAAAATACATCGAAAAGTCTAGTGGAGTTAGCTAGATAGCATCTGACTGTAACTCACTCTGTATTGTCTATAGTGGAGGTAATTGGCTTGGTCCCGGAGTTTTTACCTATTTGGGTTTCTCCATCATTATTTTGATGTTCGTTATTTATTACTTTCTTTATTACTGCGATATTCAAATTTAGGGAAATTGACTTGTTTGATTAACCATTTAGAAACAATTAAAAGTGACTTGTTACTTTTGATTAATTAATTCCGTGAAATTCATTTTGTAAAGAGTCATACATTTCATATTACGACTTTACTTTTTCTATTTTCATTTCGCATAATTATACACCTTTAGGTGTTCGGACTAAAGATAGAGAAACTTCTTGTTTCTCTAGTAAATTCAATTTAGGATTGCGTCCCTTTATTTGGTCAACCATTACTTGGATCAATATATTTCAATGCATTTATTTCGATTCCTTGCTATTCATAATACGATATAGTACATCATGTGTAAAAGTGTTGTCGACACTTTATCTTTTTTCGATTCTATTTATTTTTCCATAATGACATAACTTATTGAGATATCTTAATTTTCAACATATCAAATACTTGAACCTCTTCTAAGGTTTATACTTTGTTATGTCTAAATACTCATCAAAAGTATATGTCTCTTTAATGAGACTATTTTTGTTAATTGCTCCTTTTTCATTTGAATATTTTTATATTATAATTAAATATAATCACGCTTCAGGTGTGTCATAAATTTATCAAATATAATATTAATTAATTGTTCTCTAGGACGTTAATTTGATTTAGAGCATTTAAAGATACCGTGTGAGATATTGTTGATCTCTTTGGTTAGTAAATGCATCTAAATAAACTATCTTTCGAACTTTTGGTTCAAATTATAATTTGCGCAGATTTAGATAATTATGCATTTGTACATTATTTCCAACTTGTTAATTCATTTTCCTAATGCTGAGAGAATTGTCTAGTCAAATTGATAATCAGCAAACCACTTTATAAAATATCGCCCATTAAGGCTTGAGATACTATATAAGAGTTCAAACTACTCATTTATCTCAGCGTTCACTCTTTCTATCTCAGTGCAATGTGGTGGAATGATTTTACATATACTGCACTATCAAAATAATTAGATGAAAAAATTAGACTCTGAACAAGGCTAATTATAATAGGGAGAACTATGATGTTAATATGATGCGTAATAGCTTTCCCCTAAACAGAAATGGAAAATTGTTTATTCTCAATTAAATTAATTGGAAACGTTTAACAAGCAATAATGTTAAACCATTTGTTCACATCCTAACTGACCCTTATCAAAATGTTGAGATTTAAAATTACTAGCATTAACAAGACACGGTCTTAATTTGTATAATACGAAGATTATGTTCATAATTTAAATTTTGAACAGTAATTTGCAAATTTCAGGTTGCGAACAACATACAATCATAGAGTATATTTATTAAATCTATTAGATAAAAATAATATCTAGATGATCAACATGGAGGATGATGTGACCCATTTATCACCCTGCTTAATTTCCAGAAATATAGGAAATTCAACCATATTTTAGCTAGTGATAATCAATTTTGATAAAGAGAACAAATATTATATAGGATTTAATTAGATTGAAGAATTTTCTGGTTCTTCATTGAATGTTTAAATTCTCGATTTTACATCATTATTGATTCAGTGATAGTCTAACTGGATATGCCAAATAAAAAAAATATATAAAAGTTATTGAACTTTTGGTTTAAAACAATATTTATCAAAATGGTCACTACAATTTAGTACAGTGTACTGCTTAAGAAATACTATTACAAACTTTGTAGGTTTTCTTTTTATTTAGTGGAGAATAAATTACTAACAATAGTAAGTTTATCACTTTGTATCACACAATATTGACTCTTCTGGAGTTTCAAGATAATATTTTTCAGAAATATTGATAAAAATAAACTATTGTCTCTTTGGAAGCAATTTAATTAAAATTACAATTCTCCAAAATCAATACAATATTTACACTAAAATATCTAAATTGTGATTCTTCAAAAATAATCACACAATATTCTACAAGAATATTAATAAATATAAAATTATACTTCTTTAGAGCAACACAATATTCTTTAAGAATATTGATTTGTATTAATTGATTCAAACAATTCTACAATATTCTTCTGGAATATTCAAATGTTTGAATCGTATTTCATTCTACAATAACAATAATATCATGCTCTTCACGAGTAATAACGTATTATTGTTTAAAATAATAAATTATATAATAATCTACTCTTCAAATGTAAAAAAATATAATTTATGTTAGATTTTATATTATTATACTATTTGAGAGTAAGTAAAATCTAACTAAAATATTAATGGAAATTATAATGTATTATTTCGAGAGTACGTTATATTTTACTATTACTTCTTCAAGAGCAATATATCAGTATTCTTTTGAAATATTAAAAATTATAATTCATTTTTTTTAAAAGTAATATTCTCTTGAAATATTAATTATAATGTTGTGCAATTTCAGAGACAACAACGAACTATTATTACGAAACATTAACTCTTTAAGAGCCATATATTCGTTTCTTCAAAATCAATATATCATTATTCCTCAGGACTATTGAAATTGTAATATCGTACTTTTCTGGAGCAATAAATATTCCTTTTTAATATTAACAATATTGTGCTACTTCAAGAGTACGAACGAACAATTATTTAAAAACATTAACTCTTCAGAAGTATATTTTATAGCAGAATATTAATTATTTGTAGAGTTGTAATTCTTCAATAACAATAACATGATCGATTTAAAATTTATAAACAAATATAAAAAATAGTTAATCTTGTTATGATAGGACAATAACAAATTATATATATCAATACTGTAAAATAATCAATTTATATAGTCATATTTTTTTCATGCAAAGATAATAATTTACGTCATTAGTTTCAACGTATAATTACAAGATAATGCTTACTTTAATTTAATGTACAATTAAAACTACTATAAAGTCTCACTTTTAACAATTGGCGTGTATAATGAGATTTAAAGAATTCAATGGAATATGAATCCAAAAACTTGCTTACAGATTAATTTTTCTACACAAATCTCATGCAACTGAATTTTATTGGAGGAAAGAAGTGATTATGTTACAAGACATACATGTAAATTTCGTCATAATATTCAAGTAAACGGCAGACATATGAAATCTTCGAAATTGAATGCGAGACATGAAATATTCTAGTAGAATGCAGAATTGGAAATTTGGGTGCAGATATGTATAATATTAAAAAAATTCACAATGTGAAATTAGGTAAAAACTTTGGTGTTGGGAGCGTCAATCGCTAATTTTTTCTAAGAAAATAGTAATAAAAACGTTTGTGTGCAAATTTTTTCTAAGAAAATTAGTAATAAAAACGTTCGTGCGAATAAGAGTGCATTTTATTGATAATCAAGACCCGTATTTATAGGATTCAAAATGAGAGTTATAATGGAATAAAATAGGCTCTCTAAGCTAGATATGATTTATCAATACATAATGATACGACTACATAATCATCAATATTTATCTTATAGTTTTACAACTACTTGCAAATTATTATGGGATATAAATGAGTTTTTCATGGTCAACAGAAATATCTACAATATATATTTTTATTTTGTCCTTATAATTCTATACTTATGGTCAATAATACCCTCGACTTTGTACTTATTTCCAATTCATAATTATGGTTTACTTTTTGATTGAAATACTGAAAGCAACCGCGAATTTAAGGCCAATTTTTATAATAATTTTTTCTATAATATTTAAAAACTAGTATTATATTTGGTAATTTTGTTTTAGTACATTGTCCCCCTCACATTCCGTCCCTAGGTTCTCTTTCCCGGGTTTTTTTTTTTGGAAGATCCCATTCATATGCTACAACCATTTAGTGAAAAAAAAAATTAGAAAAAAAATCATTAATTTAATTCAAGAAACATGATTTGGTTGTGATAATTTTAAAAGTAATGATATTCATCATCATTAGTATCAAACATAAGTTTATGTGACAATTGTATGACATTAAATGATTGATTCACTTAAATTGAATATCACATTTTTCATTTAATTAAACTTAGCAAGCGTGATCACCTCAAGTGATGTTGTGGCACAACTAGTGTTAGATAACATTATTCTAATTTAAAATATATAAGGTCTTTCATAAAGCCATTAATGGAAGAAGCCTTAATCACTACAATAAAAATATTTTATAATTATTATTATATTATAATTTAATTTTACAGCAAATAAGCTATGGTGATTTCATCATCTCTTCATTAATACATTAGCTCTATAGTTGGACTCGGGAACTATTGCTACATTTTGTTCAATGTGATAGGTCACTAACGACCAGCTAAGCAAAAAGCAAAGCAAGAAAGCATGCAAGATTCACACTCCACTTCATCTCGTCCATTCATACAAGCCCTCTGAGGTGATTGAGTAGCTAGGAAAAGTCCCTAGACGCCTCATCCAAAGTGACTACTTTCGAGGTAAGGCATCACCACTTGCTGCAATGTATTTTTGAGGTGGTTGATATCTCCTGTGAAGGGCATCTTCTATAAGGTCGCTTCGGCCAAAGATGCTTTGTAGACCAAAGATACTCTACACTTTTGATAAATTTGATAGTCTTGCAGGAGTCAACTTTTCAGTTTGCAAGCCTCTAACATGGCATGGCTTCTTTTCAGCTCATTGCATGTGGTCATAGGCCTATGACAATTGGGATTGACACATTTGAGTTTAACAAGGGAATCGTTAGAATACGAGGTCACGTGTCAAATATCCTATAAATATCAATCATTCCCTCTTAGCTAGTATAAATTCTTACCCTTAGCCTTTTCCAAATGGAATACAACTTTGAATGCAATTCTCAACATAAGATTGATATTGGTGATATTCTTTATTCAACCTGACATTATCTCTAATGGTATGCAAATTTCATCTTCCTTTTTAAATTTTGATTCGAGAATAGAAGAATAGGGATTTATTTTGAATTCTTCAAATGTATAATCCAATGTGATCTGCCAAAATTTTTTAACATTATATATGTATATTGGCAATTAAAAAGAGCTTCTAAATTTTTAAAATACGTGATTTGAAAATAAGAGGTAATTGAAAAGAAAAGATCATTTAGTAATTCAATTCTTTCACAAATTTTAAGAAAGCATATAACTTCTTTTAGACAAAAAAATAGAGAAGGTTGTAAAATTGAAGAGTTATAAATGGAAACAAAATCCAAACAATTGGATAAAAAATGAGGATAGAAGAAAAAACGGAGTGTTCTCAATTGAAATTGTGATATATTTTAAAAATCCTTCTAAATTTAGGTGTCTTCAATTGAGATTTAAATAAATTTTAATGAAATTCATTAAAATTTAGACGTCCCCAATTAAAATTTTAATGAAATCCTGCAAAATTTAGGTATCCTCGATAACTGGTAGATTTATAAAGATTTTATTAATTGATGAATTTTAAAAGATTTGGATGGAGTTCAAGCTTAAAAATACATATAACCGAATCTTTTGAAATTCCACCATATTTAATGAAATTCTTAGGTAATTCGTGGAAATCTATTCAAATCCACGAAATTCATTAGGATTTATAATCTTTTAAAATTCACCAAAATCTTAGTTGAGGACACCCCCGGAAAAAGATTTGAAATATTTTGTGTTAAGTGGTCAAAATTCAAAATTCACAACTTATAACGTTGTCCATATTTTTCCCTGGGATAAGTAGCACAAAATATCCATATTGTTTGCACTTATTGTGAAAATCGTTCATATCATTTCAAACATGACATTTACTCCCCCATTTCAACATTCTTCTACAGAGTTGGTTATTTTCTTACTCTTCCATCAAATAGCATCTCTATCATTTGTCTTCGTTGTACAGATCGTCTCCATCGTTTTGACAAATATAGAAAAGAATGATAGAATAAAAAAATTGCTGTCAATATCCTAAAATTTTCAAATAGAGTCCCACTTAAAAAAATTTTAAAAATATTAACAAAAAAAAATTCACCTTCCAAAAAAAAAGAGATTTCTTTTTCTCTTAATTGAGTTTGAACTAGAACAATTAGGATTGTGGTTTGGATTAATATCTTGAATGAATGATCTAATGGATCTTCAAACATCATTTTATAAAGCAAAATGAGCTTCAACAAAATCAGAGTAAAATTCAAAAGATGGAGCAGTGACTATATATACACACTTAATCCTTAAAAAAGTCTTGTAACTTCGCTGAAAAAAAATAATTAGAACATGAAACTTGATTACAGAAAAATAGCTAAATCCCTGGATGGTGCCACATTGGGATGGGGAGAATGGGTGTTGGTAATGACAGATGACAGTGTACGGAATTGGATGGGAAACAAGAACTATTTTTTATTTTCAATTTGTTGTTTTTCTATTGCTAAATTATTTTCTTAATTTCTTTTGTGCTTTAAATTGTCTTTCTCATTATATTGGTGGAGGAGGATAGGAATGGAGGTAGGGTTAAGGGTATGGGGTAGATGAGATTAATTGGGAAGGTGAAATATTTTTCTTTTGTTGGTATATTTTCAATTGTTTTGCGTAAAATTCGTTTGTACTTTTTTAAAATCTTGAAACTCTAGCTGCAACTATTTTTTTATATTCTTTTTTTTTCTATTTGTTTATTTAAGGATGAGAATAAATTAGTCATTTACAATGTTTTAATGGAGAAAATATATGGTAAGAACCTTTTGCACAAAGAAAGTTCGATGTGAGAGTCCAAATGTTAAAACTAAAAAAATAGGGATGATCAGCTTAACTTACATTGTGTTATCTACCCTTTTCACAAGGGACTATAGTCTATTTCTTTTATTTAAGTTGTTATATTGCCTTTAAGTAATTTTAGCTCAGCTCATTTATACAGAATATATAAAGTATAAATTCTTTTATCATAACATGCGTATAATATTGTAAACTAGTATACGCATTCGTAATACAATGAAAAAGAATAAAATAAATTTCTTTTATCTATTGTGATCTAGTATACTTTTGAAAACATGGTACTAATAGTATGAGTACGCGGTTGGCACATTAGTTAGAACTTAGAAAAATAATATTAGTGAAGATGAGGGTAATTGGGAAAAAGATTAGGCAAATCAAGTTGTGTTGATTTAATTGATAAAAACAGTAAAAATTGAAAGCTTAGGGATATTCAAATGCCAATGCAGGTGAGTAAACTAAAAGGAGCGAAGCTTTTGCTTTCATGTATAACTAAATTAAATATTCTTGAAAAGAGGATTTGCATCCCCACAAAAGCCATATCATTATTGGGCTTAGGTTCTTATTCCTCAATCATGCCAAGTTCTACTTGGTAATAAAAAAAAAAAGGGAAAAGGAAAAGGGAAAAAAAAAAAAAACAAATCTCTGTCTTAATAATCCATGTTCCTAAAAGAGAATCTTAGTTTGCTTTATTTCTTCCATTCAAAAATGCGTGAGGGGAATAGAGCACAAAGTATATGTGGGAGAATAAAGAGAGAGTAAAAAGAAAGGCATAAGAAATTATATAAATTATAGTTTAATTGTAGCTAATAAAAATTGGGGTTTTTTTTTTCTGCTTTGTGAAGGCTTGTTATATGTGGAGTAATTAGAAAATAAAAGTTGATATACTCATGGTTTCTTAGTTGTAATTGATTTGAATGCGATATAAACCTTTAGTTCCATAAAAATAAGTTTGTTTCTATTTTTATACTAATTAAGAAAATGTAATTAATATAGGTAAAAATATAAAATTTTCTTACATTTTTTCTAATTTAACACTATATTAAATAATGATTTAAATATCACTAGTTCATATTTGTTGATAGCAAGATATAATAAATAGTGATATATTAGAAAACTAAATAAAATAGGTACCCTTATCAAAGAAAGTGACATATAGTTTGGGGAAAAAAGTAAGCTTATTTTTATGAGATGGAGATAGTATTAGGTTAATAATTAATGCTTCTTAATGTACAATCGTTCTACATGTATATCATATTTTACATTGTGCCACATGGCAAAACACTATGGGATAATTTAAAAAATAGTTTTCTTATCCACAAGTTTAAAAAAAATAAAGGCAATGTCGAGTCAATTTAAAGGAAGGAGTGTACATTTAGCATTATTGCTTGACAAAGGAAAAGTTGATACCACATTTAAACAATTTTACTAGGTCAAGGAATATGTTAGACGTAAAAAAGCAATTTTATTTTTCAATAAACGTAAAGATTAAATAAATAAATTGAAACCACATGTTTAACTAATTCAAAAACGAAGGTTCAACTTATAATTATTGTTTTTTAGTTGTACCTTAAAATTGCATGTGCATGGTTTATTAAACCCCTATTTGATGGACATTATTTGGCAAAAAACAAATTTTGAATTGTGAATTTTTGGAGGGTGTATGGTTAAAAAGTAGGAAAAACTTTGGATTACGTGTAAAATATTTTATTGTGTAAATATGTGATTGAAAATATGTAGTATAGAGAATTTTGAAATAATGATTGTCAAACATGGGTTACGATGCAGCAAAATTTGGATTATAGGTTATCAAGTCGCTCAATTTAAAAGTCAAGAATGTTCATTCATTTTAACAATTAAAGTAAATGCAATTAGATTAGCCATAAAATTTAGACAAAAAAATATGGTGTTGGTGTTTCTTCTAATATAGTTATATTCCATTGGTTTCACAAGGTAAATCTTCCCAAACATTGTATATTTTCACAACAACTTTTTTAACATGTTTGGGCAAAAACAACTAGGAAAATTGATTGAATTGTATGACTAAGGACGGATGAGGGCTCGGGGGCCAATTACCGCGATTTCTTCGTCTCATTATCTTCCGTGCATCGTTCCAAATTTTTTCGAATGAACAAATAAGCCAAAATTATGAATACAATGTGCATGGACTTAAATTGGACATTGAAATTGTGAGATAATATAAGATAACTCATATTGCATTGGTTTCCATCCAAGAAAAGCTGTGTACAATGCATGAGACTTCTAACCACACAGATTCACTACAAACCCTAAACAAGAACTCACCAAATCTTAATTTTCTTGTTAACATAGCAAAGGCCCTTTTTTAGTGATTTTTTAAAATTTTAATATAGTAAAGCTAAACTGTCTTTCATAGAATACTGCTAATAACTATGAACAAAGTAACATCCCACCATATGAAATGTAACACACCAATCCACCAAAACACTTGACATTCGCAAACTTCTTTCAAGAAATCCTAGGAATAGCTTTGCACACCAATGGCTGCTTCATCTCCATTGACAAGTTGAGGCATTCGGATAAATCGACTCCATTATCCGAAGCCACCCACCGGAACTTCTGAAGCAATTGGGCTAGCCAGAGGTGGACTGTAGCAAGGCCCATCGTCTTACCGGGGCAAACCCTCCTCCCGGAACCGAAAGGTGCCAACCTCAGATCAGACCCCATGATGGCAACATCATCATCAAGAAACCTTTCGGGGTGAAAAGCATGAGGCTCGGACCAGACCTTTTCGTCGTGCGTTATGGCCCACATGTTAACCATGGCCGTAGTGCCAGCCGGGACAAAGTGGTGTCCCACGTGAGTATCGTGAATCGCAAGACGGGCCCACGAAAGGAGGGGACCAGGAGGGTGCACCCTGAGAGTTTCTTTAACAATAGCTAGAAGATAGGGTAGTTTAGGGAGATCAGAATCAGTCACTGTTCTATTAGTCCCAACCATAGTGTCAAGTTCAAATTGAGCCTTGGCTTGAATATCAGGATGAAGAACCATTCGAGCCAGTATCCATTCCAAAAGAATGGCCACAGTATCAGTCCCTCTAAAAATCATTTCCTGTAACAAAAAAAAATAAATATTTAAGTTTAGTATGCCGACTGAACAATGCAAGACACAGAACGAGACAGGATGGGACGTAGAGTGGAAAATATCAGTGTTACTATCAGCAAGCTAAAGGGTGCCAACAAAAAATATTCAGATTCCCATATCTATGCATATCCATAAAGAGAAATTTAAGTGCAAGTTACAAGTTACAAGTGTACAGAGTGTAACTCCAAATTATGGCAAATATATACGAAAATATACCAAAATAAAGCAAACCGACAATTAAATGCAAGAAAATAAAAGGATTATACAAACGCATGCATTTATATAAAAACATTAAATCATAAAAATTACCCAAAGAACAGCAATCATGTCTGAATCAGACAGCATGTTTTCCTTCTCCAAATCAAGCAAAACATCAACAAAATCATCGGAATCTGCTAACTCTCCATTTTCTGTCCTCTTCAGCCTGTGTTCTTCAATAATTTTTCCTACAAAGATGTTGACTTTAGCCACTAAATTTCTGCATCTTTTTCTCACTCCTTGTATATCAAGCCAGCCAAGAAGAGGAAAATGATCAGTCCAGTTGAATTTCCCAAGCAATTCATAGCCTTCACTCACTAAACTCTCAAGCAACAATCCATCTTGATCATTTTCAGTGTAAAATTCATAGCGCTTACCAAAAACAGTCATCATCACATTGTTTAAGGACCCAAAATGAAGAGTCTTTTTTACCTCTATTTTACCATTTTTCTCCATGGAAAGCTTGATTTGGTTCACCATTTTGAGGCCTATTTCATTTCTGAAGTTACCAAAACAGGCTATTCTCTTGGGACAGAACAAATGTGTAGCTGAAATTCTCCTCAAATTCCTCCAGTAATCTCCGTAAGGGGCAAAACCCATTGCTCTGTGGAACAGAAGTTCATAGGCAGACTCTTTAACAGGCCTATCAGCAAAGGCAGAACTGTTCAAAATCTCCTTGGCTGTCTCAGTATGGCTTGAGATGATAAAACGTGTGAACCCAACAGAGAAAGCCATTAGACGAGTAGCCTTAAATCTCAAAGCAAGCTTCCACAGAACTCTATGGGTAAGAGAGCCAGTGAAGGCGAAAACCAACCCCAGAACCGGCAGACCAGAAGGGCCGGGAATGGCGGCTCTGGCTCGAGCTTGGGCCTTAGAAATTGCCCATGCAAGCCCACCCGGGGTCAGCCAGAAGGCAAATAAAGCAAGAAATGAAAGAACACACAGAAAAACCTCAAAGTTCAACACAAGTATTGAAGGAACAACTAGAAAACTGTACTCAGACGCCATTTCTTTTAGTTTTCAGTTCTTTCAGAGGTTTACTGGCTGCAAAATGAGAGTTTTTTTCGTAGGTAGTGGGCAGTTCACAGAGATAAATATGGAGAGAGAGTGGGAGTTGAGGGAAGTGAAGTGAAGTGAAGAGGCGAGGAGTGTGTGAGAGCATTTATATAGAGGAGGATTAAGAATTAACCAACCTTGGTTAAATTCTTAATCAAAAAATTTCACGGTGGTTAAAACTTAAAATTGAGAGTTCAGACTTCGGAGTAAAAGGGTACATGTTTGCATCTAGCCCCCGTATGGAGAGTTGAGATCAGATATTCTGTTCAATTTACTATCCATCAATAATTCGTTAACACATTATTTTATACATATTTTTAAGTACAAGTGGCAATGAAAAAAAGTTAGACATATTAATTTAAAGTAACATGTTAATGAATAGTAGGTGGACAAAAGTCAATTTTGAACATCAGATCTCAACTCCCATACGGGTAGTGAAGTGAGAACTAATTGTAGACTTATTTCTATTTTTCATGCAATGATTTATCTTAATTAACTTCTTTACGAACAACTTGCGAACTTGTTATTGTTGCCTTTTTTTAAATGAAAAAACTTAAAAAGCAATTCTTGCTTTATGAGCAAAATAAGATCATGTTTGGTTCAGCTAAAGAAATATATTAAAATATAAATTAAAGTCAACAATTCATTTTAATTACATATTTTAAGAAATTTACAACTTTTGAATCACACATTTCATCAATTTTGTATCAAAATATACTAAAAACAATTTTTATCTAAACCAAACTGGGGCTAAGTAATTTTTTACGCTTGCTTATAGGCAGTGTTCCAAAAAACGTACAATTTGATGATGTGTAGATGCCAAGTGTCGAACTAGATGAGGTCTATGTGTAAAAAAACGTTTTCTTATTTTGATAATATTTTAAATTTTTATTCAATCTTAAAATCATCTAATAATTAAAGCGTAAAAAAGCTATAAAAAAAAAAAAAGGTTCAAAAGCATAAGCAAAGAGTGCATAAGTGCGACTAGGCACGAAAAAAAAAAGCACGAGTCTAGACGTTATGCACCCGTTTTGCGCCAATGCCGTTTTTTAGAACACTGCTTATAGGTAAATTAACTTGAAAATTTTTTATAAGCTCAGCCAAACAAGTTCTAAGTGGAGCTTGTGATACTTTCTTAGAAGGTTAATATCTTAATCCATTTTATTTTTTTTTACACTGGTTAAATTGAAAGTACCATATAAATAAGTAAAAGATGTTTCTACTCGAAGTTATGATTATATTACTTTCTTATTACGTTTAACTTTTTTTTTTTTTTTCAAAAATCAATCCTTGCTTATTTAATTTTAACCTTGATCAAGAATTTTACATATTAAACTTGAAGTTAAATTTCCTTTTAAATTATTTTTTAAGCTTAATTAAACATGCTCAGAGAACCCAATGCTTTTTTCTTAGGTATAAATAAGGTAAACAAGGGGAATAATTTTTGTTCACCGGTCACCACTTGCATATTCATTGTTCACCCATACTTCAGTAAATAATTCGAATCTTGCTTTTTTTCCCAAAGTATCGAATTTTTTAATGTGAGCTTTTTTTCTACGACTTATTTTAGTATGTTCGCTGAACGGAATGTATTGTACGAGATAAATCACAAATTTCTTCACGTCACTCTTTGTTATAACATTATACAATCTACGACTCTTATTCTATTATCACATGTCTTGTAAGACGTAATGAATTTGTCGACTACTATGGGCAAATATGCACTATAATCCTCCTCTACAATGAAGTATTCATCTCTCGTAAGAATATTTTGGTATATGACTGGTACAAAATAAATCACAAATTTCATCACATTACTCATTTCTCATATACGTCTAGTATTTTACAATCCAACATGACAGTCATTCCATTATTGTATGTTTGGTAAGATGTGGTGAATATTACTTTGTACATTTAATCCCGTGGAATACTACAAAGTCAAAATTCTCTTGAACCGGCAAATTTAGTATTCAAGTCTTCCCCTAAAATGAAATTGACGTATTTCGTATGACATTCAATACTTGTTTCATTGAACTGCTCATATTGCACAAGATAAATCACCAATTTCATCATGTCACTCTTCTATTTATACGTCTAGTATTTTGCAATATAGCACACTAGTCATTCTCTTGTCACATTTATGGTAAGACATACAGAGTATTATCTAACACATCTTATCTTATTTACTACTACATAATCATATATTGTTTAAACTTTGTCTATACAATGATTAGTGCTAAATGCTTGAGCATTCCAAGTTTGTTCTTGTGTTTTCGAGTCGAGTACATATGAGAAATTTTCATTATATGATGAGCTTTACATAATATTTTTGGTAGTTAAAATTTTTATTCGACAATTTCAATTTCCTCAAACATAACAAAAAAAGGGTTTGAGAATTAATGGTTCCCCAATATTTGAAAAGTTTCGTAAATAATATGAGTCTTGCTTGTATGTTCATAATCGTAATATTTTGGGTATGAACATTTTCTATATTACATAATTTGGTGCATAAGTTAGTCGAATTGTATTTTATGTAATAAATAATAAATTTCATCACATCACTTTTTTCTACACATCTAGTATTCTGGAGATCAGTACAATGCTCATTTTGTTAGTACGTATTCAGTAGAGTTATTCCCCCTTGTATAGGGGGAATAACTCACAGGCACCTTATAGGTGCTGTATGGTTGCCTTTTTTTTCCATTGACCAATGAAAATGGACCAAATGTTCATCTGTTAAAAAATATGTCAAACTTTCTTGACACATAGCATCACTCTGTTCAGTAAGATGTATAGACTATTATTCATTACATTTTCTAATCATGCTGACCACTACATAATCAAATATTCCTTTATTGAGCAAATATGACGTTGTCCTCCCCTACATCAGATATCATGTTCAGTAAGATGTATCAAATAATTTGTCACATTTGACTAGTTGTATACGTCGCAATGTACAAGATAAATCACAAATTTCATCATGTCACTCTTTTCCTATACGTTTAGTATTCTACAACATTAATTTTCTTATCGCAAGTTTAGTAAGAACAAAAGTAACCTAACACATTTTTAATCTTGTCAAGTCATTGCATATTCTAATATTTCTTTAATGGGCATATGTTGTTAGAGTCCTCTTTTTAAAATGGAATATTCATCTTATCCAACCCCTTTTTATCTACTATTTTCTAAAAATTCTTTTTTCTAAAACTCATTTTCAGTCACACATTCTCACAATAAAATATTATAAAATATTTTGCATGTAAACCCGAAATTTTTCCTAATTTTCAATCACGTATTCTCCAAAAAATCAATATTCCAAAACTATTGTCCAAAAAAATCTTTTTAATTGGCATCAAAGAGGGGCTCAATATTTTGGTACATTGTACTATTCATATTGTTCAAAACAAATCACAAATTTAATTGCATCACTCTTTTCTTACACGTCTAGCACCCGTTTGAGCCCTATTTTTTGTCCAAAATGCATTTTGGAATAATATTTCATTAAAGAATGTGTGGTTAATAAATAAGAAAAAAATTTTGAATTTGCGTACAATATTATTTTATTGAATGTGTGGTTGAAAATAACAAAGAGAAAAACGTATTTTGAAAATAATAAATACCAAACAAGGGCATAGTATTTTGCAATTGAGCACATAATTTATCCTCTTATCTCGTGTATGGTAAAACCAATATGGATTCAGTATCGAGTGAGGGGATGTGGCTGCTTGTGCTAAAATTACAGGGGTGAATTTTACAGAGGAGGTCTGGTCCGTCAGGAGGAAACAGCTGCCGCCATAGATGAACTTGAAAGGAAAAAGAATCGTGTCATTGTGTTTGGCCATTTTTTTTATAAAATAGAAGGCTTTCATTTGAACAGATTTATTTTATATTTATTTTTTGAAAAAAATGGCTGAATAGAAATATTGTACAAAACAAACATACATTTAAAACAATTGCAATTAGTTACAACCATAAATCTAATCCGGCCATGTTGTCCAGACCAAATTCCCTCTCCAGACTACAGCTGTAGCCTGCCTCCAGAAGCTCGACGTGGCCTCCGATCTTTTCCCTTTAGCAGTTTGTCGTCGCCCCGTCGGGCTTGACTCCGATCGGTCTCTTCTTCTATTTTTTGTAATTTTTTGGGTTTTTGTTGTTTAAATTTTGTTTTAGGTATTTTATGATTAATGAGTTATGAATTATGAGTTATTTGAAAATTTGAAAATATGTGATGTTAAAAATAACATAAGTGTACTGTAATTTTTGAAAATGGAAAGTGTTAAATTAGGGAATTTATTATTTTTGATAAATTGGTGTTAGAAATTGGAAATTGAAACTTGAATCATATTTTAGTGGAGAAATATATTTTTTGGAAGTTGAGAATGATGCAATATTGCAGCGATTTCAAAAATAGGGATCTCAGATAATACCGTTATTTGAACTTATAGTTATAGAGTGAGGTTGTATAATTTATTTTATGTTATTATTTTGGATTGTACTGAATTGTATTTTCATATAAATATATAATTTTTACGTT
>CAIGRP010131306.1:0-16908 GCA_903798385.1 Fraxinus cuspidata
TCTAAGGGCTGCATGATCAGTGTAATTATGACTTTTGACCCAATAAGATATGATCGAAATTTGTCAAATGAAAACACTACTGTCATAGCTCTTTTCAGTAGTGGCATAGTTGATTTAAGCATTGTTGAGGGTCTGACTGGCATAGAAGATCATGTTAAGTATCTTATTTATTCTCTGACCCAGTACTGCTCCAACAACAAAGTTACTTGCATCACACATGAGTTCGAAAGATAAATCCCAATCTGGTGCTAGGTACAGTTACCAACTTTTCGTTCAGTGTGTTGAATGCTATCAAACATTCCTCAGTAAACTGAAATTTGATGTCCTTCTCAACCAGCATACAAAATGGTTTAGTAATCTTTCAGAAATCCTTAATAAACCTTCCGTAGAATCTTGCATGACCTAAAAAACTTCTGATTCCCTTTACTGAAGTAGGTGGAGGTAGTTTTTCAATTACCTGATTGTCAACCTCAATAACTTTACTTGATACTCGATGACCTAATACAATACCCTCTTAAACCATGACGTGACTGTTATCTTTGTGTTTCAATTTTGTATTTTAAGTTTTGTGTTTTAAGTGTCCATTTTGAGATTGTTGAAAATGTGTTCTTTTTGACATTTTGAAAAATTGTTTTGAAAACACCAAAAATGCGTTTTGAAAATTTTGACTTGATTTATAAATTTTTAATTTGTTTTCAAAAACGCGTTTTGGAAAATGGGAAAGAGAACGTGTTTTCACTATTTTGAAAAATTGAAAACAGAAAATGGCTTGAAAATGCTAAATAGAACAGGCCTTTAGTTTCCTTATATTTGTTTTGGTAATGTTTTAGGGCAATTTTTTAGGGATAATAAAAGAAAAAATTCCGTGACTTTGAAAGGGAGGCCGTATTTTGAGTACGAAGGGGTTTCATTTTATTTTTCCTCTCAATTCTTGCTCAAGAACCTCACGAGGAACTAAAAACCAAGGTGAAGTAATGAAGGAACTCATTGGATTTCGAGATTTCGCATCAATTTATTCATTTAATTGCACTTTCATTTTTGAACAATTCTAGTATTTAGACTTTTCTTTTTATTAATTTACATTGAAATCGGTTTAACATTTACAAGATTTTTCATGGATTCAGTCATGATTTTTCCATTGTTAAATTAAACTATTTGTTGAGTTTCAATTTTCAATTACTTATTGTTGAGATTGGTTTAACTTTTATCAAGTCCTTTATAGATCTAGTCATGTTCTTTCTATTGAATGATTAAAATAATTGTTGAATTTTAATCTCAATATTAATTTATTGGAAGATTGATTACTGCCTTATACTTGATGTATATGGCCGATCGTTGATCTTGTTCCAATAAAATTGTGCAAATATATCATAAGTCTAGATTCTAGGATTACATTTGTGAATTAAATTGTTTTTCACGATAAATCCTTTGATTAGAGAGTTGGGATGAAAATTCTCTAATGAGTTATAAAATGAATAATTGATGTGATCGATCCAATCCAATTAAGGAAATTCCGACGCTTCACTACCTCAAGTTATTGATTCTAATTTCACATTTCAAATATTGAATTTTACTATACATTGAAGAGGATAATTCATCCATTTTTTATTCTTTGAGCATTTTTCCATCTCCATGTGAAATCGATACCTCAAAGCTGCACTACAACTACCAAATTATTCTTTGGGCGTAATCAAATTTTGGCGCCATTGTCGGGGAAGATGGTATAATAAGCTGAAGGATTTTCTAGTAAAAGGGTGATTTTGTTCCTTTTTATTTTTCATTTCTTTTTTTAAGTTAGTTTATTTTATTCATTGTTATTTCTTGTTTTTCACATATTTCCAGTCTTTGTTTGTGTTTATGAACATGAATCGAGACGATCAAGGATGATTCACTGCAGGACTTTTTCCGATGTTTGAATCTCTTCCTAACCATATTTTTGTTACTACATCTATTAGCACGAACATCACATCACACTACACAATGAGTTAAAGCGAACATGATGATACACCTTACAGGACTTTACATGATTAAACCGGGAATGATTCAACTTCTTCCCAATTTCCATGGACTTGAAAATGAAAACCCAAATGTGCATATTAGGGAATTTGAGGACGTGGTAGCAATCTTCCACAATCAAAGATGGTTTTATTCATTACGTTCGGTTGGACCTTGGGCTGAAATGACTCAGGCATTTTTTAGTAAATACTTCCCACATCATAAAACTAGTGCCTTGTAGAGACAAATCAACTCATTTGCCCAAAAAGACAGCGAAACCCTATACCAGGCACGGGAAGTGTACAAAGAGTTGCAAGCTCTTTGTCCACACCACGGTTATGAGAGCTGGTGCATTGTGAGCTATTTCTACGAGGGGTTAATACCTAGGGAACGTCAGTTCGTTGAAATGATGTGTAGTGGTGATTTCCTACAAAAAGATCCAGATGAAGCTATAGAGTACTTAGACGACTTAGCTAAAAAGGCCCATACTTGGATTGTCCTAGTGCCATTGAGAGTACTAATAGGTTACGACCTGCAAGTAACCCCACTAGCATAAGTATCTATCATCTTAGGAAGAAGGATAGCCAGAGATCGTGGGCATTCTTTCATTTAGAGAAATGTTTATGGAGGTGTAGAAAAAAATTTGACGGCAATAAAAAAAATGTTAATTGTGGCGAGGAATTTATTGCATTTGTGTACAATTAAATATATACTACCTTTTAGGGAGAATTCATGTTGATAATGTGTTGTAAAATAAAGAAAAGTAGAGAAGTAATAGATTTAAGTGTTTTATTAAGAACCAAAGCCATATACTTATAAGTAATAATTAGAAATACAATGATTATAAAATCTACGGACGTAAGGATATTATTATTAATCACTAATAATAATATTTTTTTCCAACAAATTAGTTAGTCGTGGATTTATGATGATTGTACATAAAAAATAAAAATGGAAAAGGTAAAATTTCAAAGTAACTTCATTCTTATAGATGTGACATCAATGTTGATAATGTTGTTCAATATATTTAGTCAAAAAGTGAAAGGTTATCATCAAAATATTCCTCAAATAAAAAGCAGAATTGTTGCAAAAAATTCAAACTCCTGTCTTTTATCCGTGTCTTTTATTTCTGTGATAGCATGGTCATTAAGTATATAGCCTTTAGATGCGAATTGTGTCTAAAATATTCTACTATGCAAGATTTCATCAAATCTAATGGCTATATGGGCACTAGAATCAGAACCTATTCGTGCGCGCACGGATGTTGCTTGCATTGATCTTATGGGTGATGAAATTCAAACACTAGAAATTCAAATTTTATTGCAAATGTTCCACGTTTTTTTTTTACCTATAGTTGGGGTTCAGATTGACTTTTACATAATTTTTCTACACAAAAGTGGAATTTTACGACATTACTAAAGACTTGTCTATTATTTTGTGATAATCAATAGAAAGATGGGGATATTACGAAGTGTAGAGCACCCAAAAATACTTTCTACACGTTGTCTGTGCCATTTAGATATCGCACATAAAAAGTAGAAGAGTCAAGTTTGGGTCATTAGTAGTGATGGTAAAAGAGTATTGCTTTGTAAAGGACAAGTTGCTAAAGATACTTTTCCAAGACCTTTAAATCAAAGAATTCATCGTTATGAATTTACCCATTGCACCAGATGGCGTAAAGAGCATCAATTCACTCATGAATTTGCACGCTGTACTAGATAGAATAAAGAGCATTGATTCACTCTTCAAAGTAAGGAATATTGCAAGTATATTAGTTTACACGAAAAAGAAAAAAGAAAATGTATAACCGTGCTACATTAGAAAATGAAATTGAATTTTAATTATCTCATTTTACATAGTGCAGGAAAAGCGTCCCTATTTATAGAGACTAATTAAATTATGTTAACAAAGTTCATTTTCTACCCATTTTAGTACATGTTTGATTAAGCTAAAAAGTTTAATTAAAATTGAAGCTAAATCAGTAATTCAATTTTATCACATATTTTACGGTGGATCCACAATATTAAACCACATATTTCAACAATTTTTATCATAATTTACAAAAAAACTAATTTCATCAAAATCAAACAGGGGCTTAAAATTCAATTAACAGAAAGTTTAACTAAAGTGCATAATTCATTCATAATCCATAAATTAATGCATGCTCTCAAATATATTCATCCTAACAGACAATGGCTATCTAACTCACACAACAACGCATAAAAAGATTTTTTTTACACGAAATAAAATCAGATCACACAAACAACTGAAACAACTGACAAAAGCATTTAACAATTGATGATTCACCCTCCAAATTTAAAACACACATTGCCCCCAATGTGAAAATAAATACAAATGAGGGTTATGACTTCCCTAAATACATCAATTTGCATCATTGCCATCGCCCTAATGAGATAGATATGGGTTGGCTTTTTAACCATTGCCCACAAATTTGTGAATCTTCCTACAAACAATATAATGAGAATGTTACAACAATAAAATCAAGAGTCCTAAAACTAAAAACTAAGTATTAAGAAGGATAGAGCTTGGGTTGCCTGCCAATACACTTCTTTAAATTCATTATTCTGATTTTTTGCTATGATTGATTATGGTGGCTCGAATTAAGTTATTTCATCCTTACATTTTGTACAATTTTCATTAATTCACCATTTCTTTTGCTCTCCAAATTTTAATATTTCCATTCTCATCTCTACAAAAAGTCCACCAAAATTTGATTTTCTTTTCTGATAACTTTGTTGATCAGGTTGCTCTTCTTAAACAATTCTATAGCAAACTTTGATGTTAGAATGTTGCTCATATTGGGTGTAAATATTGAATATCCTTTGCTTGTCATCCACCCTCAATATTAGCTTACACTTCCATGTCAATCAGGGTTCGATCCATTGCTAAGAATGATCGATTCAATATAATTGGAATGTCTCGGTCTTCTGGTATGTCCAACACAGTGAAATCCAGAATAAAAATTAAATTTCTTAATTTTATGAACACATCCTCAACTTTGCCACGTGATCTTGAAATTATTGTATTAGCTAGTCGTAGCATTATTGATTTTGATTTGACTTCACCCAATCTCAATTTCATGTAAACAGAATATGACATAAGATTTATACTAGCACATGCGTCACATAGTGTATTAATAGTACAAGAATTTCCAATTGAAATAGGCAAAGTAAAACTCCATGGTTTTTTTTCTAACTTGGTAGGCAATTTGTTTTGTACTGTTGCACCACTTTCCTCCGTTAATGACACAATTTTAAACTTCGAAATCTTTCTTTTCTTTGTCAATATCTCTATAAAAAAATTTGTGTAGCTCGAAATATGTATGCATCAATCAATTTGGAACTTCTTAAGAACATCAAGAAATTTTTCAAATTTTGTGCCTTGTTTTTCTTGAGCTTTTGAGGAAAAGGAGTGTGAGGTATGTAAGCCTTAACGGGACTTGGTGCCTTAATAATAGTAGATGTTTCTGTGCTTTCTTCATTCTCAATTGAGGACAGTGTAGATTTTTCTTCCTTTGTAGCTCTATCAACCTCTTCCCGGTCATCTTTTTTTTTTCTAGTCTTTTTGTAGTAATCTCTGATTATTATATCCCACTCCTTGTAGTTATAGCATGAATATTTTCCTCCGTCGAATTCTTTCGAAGTCTTTGGGGAAATGAAAGCGGAGGTACATATGCTTTAACTTTACAGGAGCTTTGAGTGGATTGTTTTTCACTACTCTTAATACCATCACCTGCTCTTTAACATTTCTCATTGTATTGATTGGCAATGATCCCTATAGACGTTTTGCAAATTGTTGAGCTATCTGACCAATTTGTTTCTTCAACTTCTTAATGATTTTGAAAATTAGTATCAATCTGTTGGAATACTTTGTCTGTTTTAAGCATTGATGAAAGCTCTCCACCAAAACATGGTCTTCTCTCTTGCTGAAAATTATTACCGTATGCGTTGAAATTAAGGGAACCATTTTGAATAATGTTTACTTGTTCCTATGAAGAAGCAAGTATCAAGCAGTTCTTTGTAGCGTGATTTATCCGACAATTCTTATATGCTAAATTGACCATCATTGCATTTGCTCCATGTGTTTTGCAATTTTACAAGTACCTCTACTTGTTTGTTAAAGCAATAATCTATGCATTGGTAGATGTTGTGTTATCTAATTCATAAATTTTTGCTATCTTCATTGGTACCACTCTTATTATAAAACATTGAATGTATAGTGGCAATTAATTCGAACAAGTCTAGGCATTGTTGAATCGATTTACCAATGATTGATTCACTAGTAGAGGAATCCACATGAGATTTTGACAGTAGTGAAAATTCGGTGTAGAAGTATTGTATTTGATTACCTATGGTGATTCCATGATTTTGACACTTTCTCATCAACTCCTTGAATCTGTTTCATGCCTCGTGATAGCTTTCCCTATCTCTATGTTGGGAACTTTGAATTTCCAATCGAATTTTTGTTACTTTAGCCGGTGGAAAGAATTCTAGTTAGTTCCTCCCATATAATAATGCTTCCATGAGGACTGCTTCCCTTAACGTGTAAGGAAATAAACGCAGCTTGATAGCATCTTTATTAACTTTTGGAGCATGGAAGTTTAGACAATTTTTGAGAAATCTGGAGATATGTGTGTTCGGGTTTTGATGAGGTAACACGTAGAATTGGAGAGTATTGCTAGTCAAATTGATCCAATCCGTCCTTATTTGAAAATTATTTACCCCAAAATATGGACACAAAATACTGGAGTGCACATGCGCTGCTATAGGCGTAAAAAACATTGAGACTGAAAAGTTTCCTCCATTCATTTGCTGATTTTGCTGTGCCACTGCTATCTCGGAAACTTGTCCAATTGGCTATATCGAAATATGAATATTTTGATCGTCAGCTATCTGATATTTCTATTTTTGTTTGTGTTCCTTGAATCTACAAACAGTTGTAGATTGTCTCCTTGGAAAATGAGTATACAACAAACACATTTTTCTGTAAAAAAATAAAATAAAATAAACTAATCAAATAATAGTCAAAAATAAAATAATTAAGGTGTTTGTCGACTTTTTTTTTATCCTGCAAGTGTACGGATCGTAACAATATATAGTGGACCTCTGAGTTCAGATTATCGTTCTCACGAGGACTACTATTTGACGAAAACAAACAAAGATTTGTGAATCGTTGTGATTTTATTATCTAACTACTTGAAAATAGCGGGATACAAACAAAGATCTATTTATAATTCAAATATGGAAAGAGATATTGGGGCATAACAATTTTATCTATTGATCACCTTTAAGTTTTAATTCAAGATTCAAAACATAATGTAGTGTTCGATCAAATTTTTTTTATTGTATTCAATTTGTTTCTCTCGAATTCTCATTGAGCCTATTTATCTAATTTAATTCCATATCTCTATGTGAAACAATTTTAGTTAAACGAAATAGTAGTTCTAAGAATTCGTCTAATGACCATAATAATTAGTATAGATATCTTTACATGTTATACTAAATTATCAAATTTTAATATATGATCTAAATCTAAAATCCACCTCTTGATTCGTAATAAATTCACAATATCATTGAATTAGTGATCAAGTAATTCAAAGCACTAAGTACATAATTAAAATTAACACATAAACAATGAAAGAACTTGAATTTGAATAAAGAAATAAAGCGTCTCAAAAGATTATATTGTTTGCCATAATAGAAAACTTAGCTACTCATAATTAATTTCTTGATCTTTTCATACTCATCATCTTTAATTGAAGTTTTCTTGAGATCAACATTTGTATCCAAAAGTTTTGGTAAAGAAATAATGACATCTTTATGGAAAGTCTTTTCCTCTTGTTGAATTTGTTGGAAATTCGTTGGATATGATTCCCTTTATTGATGTTCATTAATAATTAGTGGAACAAATAATCCCGAAAGCAAATCACCCACTTCATATTTTGGTGAGAGAAATAATACAGTAGGCAAGTCACCCAGGACGATTTCATCAAGTTGAGATTCTGCTTTTATATCACGTAGTTGTTGTTCTATAATAAAATTTCTCACAAGCATATCTCCCCAATCAATTTATCGAGCTGCAAATTGTTTTTGCCTTATGATGAAATCACATGCAAGCATTTTATTGAAATAAATCATGACTATCTTTTATCCAGTTATTTTTGATCTTTTTTATATCCTAAAAAAGAGAGAAAAAACTAAAATAGAAAAAATAAATAAAAATACAAGAATACGAGTAGAAATTCGAATTAGTGCTAAAATAAATCAAATTCAAACTAAAATAACAGTCCCCGGCAACGGCGCCAAAAAACTTATCACGAAATATTGTTCGTTTTAAATATCGCAATTGTAAGGTTTGTTAATAAGTTGTAAAATAAATTTTGAGTTCAAGTATCATAAAGATTGTATCAGTTCAAGTTCGAATTAACTTAGCCTTAATCGAAATGATGAAAAGTATTGATTTTTTCTATGACTAAATTGTAATCTACTTATGAACCTAAATTAACGAGAATAAATGTAAAGATGTGATTAATACAATTCTTTAGAAAATTAATTGATGAAAAATGCACTAGGATGCCGAATCGACTTATATCAACCTCCTTTAACCTTAATCTTACAATTTGACAACAGGGTTCAATTTATGAATATAATATTCCCAAATTGTTTAACAATCTTTTTCGAGTAGAATTAAATATATCCTTATATCCTTATATGTTACCCGATTATATTTCTATGACGGATGCGAATATACAAGAATGCATTAAGGATTTATGAATATTTACAGATCACATAAAGTATAGCGGTATATTTATATCCCTTGTCGGATTTTACAATAATTGACACTAGGTCTAACTTATTTTCAATCTTTCGAAGATAAAACAAGTCACAAAACTCATACAACTATTGTGCATATAATTGTCGAGATGATTAAATTCATGTCAATCATTTAAGAATTGAAAATGAGCTTTAAATTTAAAAAATAAATAAGATTTAAAAAAAATCAAAGTTTCATAATATAGGGTTCATCGTAAAAAATCCTAAAAAATCTCATCTGTGTTGCAAAACGAATTTTTAGATATCTTCGTGGCATGAAAACCTTAGGACTTTGGTATTCAAAGGGAAATCATATTGATCTTCATAACTATTCGGATGCCGACTGGGCATATTGCACAATTGATTGTAAAAGTACTAGTGAAACTTGTCATCTTCTAGGATGGCGTGAAAATTAATTATGTTGAGGACATTTAATAAGCAATACTCATTTTCCCATCAATATTAGTAACCGAAACTTGACTCTTTTGATCGTTATGTGCAATATTGGTGATGAGAACCACGTAGCGATGGTAGCTACGCAACCCACAACGAGATTGAACCAACCCAAGAAAGCCAATAAATCGAGGTTTTGGACTCGACCCAAAATTAATGAACCAAGCAACCAACATAATCGTCAACAATATGTTGACCTTTTGATTACACGACTTGTGAATCTAACCTGGATGTTTAAACGTCACAAGAAATCGATTCTTGATAAGTTCGTAATTGCTCAATGAAGAACAATGGATTTGAAAGCTAAAGCCTCACGATTAATTCTCAATAATAATAATAATGTGTATTATAGAATGAAAGAAATAATTATTTATACTAAAACCCTAAAACCTAGTTAAAATCGAAAATAATTATAAAAGATCACAAAATATCAAAAGAAATAGAATCTTAACAAAACTAGGAAACTTAACAAAACTAGAAAACTCACGAAAAAAAAGGAAAATTCTGGCCCCCAAATTATACTATGCNAGAAATAGAATCTTAACAAAACTAGAAAACTTAACAAAACTAGAAAACTCACGAAAAAAAAGGAAAATTCTGGCCCCCAAATTATACTATGCGAAATTCAGCCTCCTTTTCTTTTGTCTCGATTAACATGATCTATTGGACTTTCGCCCTCGAGCTCAACATGGAAGTTGACGTTTGGCTTGTCTCGGTTAATGTCTCGTCTACCCAAGCTTAAGCAAGCAACCCCACCACTTCCTTGACCCGCTTTGAAAACTTAACAAAACTAGAAAACTCACGAAAAAAAAGGAAAATTCTGGCCCCCAAATTATACTATGCGAAATCCAGCCTCCTTTTCTTTTGTCTCGATTAACATGATCTATTGGACTTTCGCCCTCGAGCTCAACATGGAAGTTGACGTTTGGCTTATCCCGGTTCATGTCTCGTCTACCCAAGCTTAAGCAAGCAAGGGTGGTGAAGGAACTGGGCGAAACCTCTCGATCGAGTCATTGGTCCTCCTTCGATGATCAATGAATCCTTCCCCAGGCTCGTCTTCGTTGCATCCGCAACTTGGATCACATCAATTGGGTGGCATACAAGATTTGATAAGTTGTGATTTTTTGAATCAAAGGAGAAAAAGCCAGGAGATGTAAAACTATGAAACCCCACTCGGTTGTATCATAACACTTTGCACATTTATTGCACGCCTGTAAGAATGAGATAAATCATGTTATTTGAATTTAATGAGAGCCTTCGGAACTATTTCGGAAGCATTAGAAATCAATATAAAATTTTCCATCAACTTTTTTCAAAAGGTTCACGTTGGTTTATCAATTTCTATGTATTTTTTTTTTGGTTCAAAACAAAATAAAAACTAGCCAACTCCTTGACGGTGAAAATACCTACACTTGTTCCTAACTCCAATCACTTCCCTGTTATGTAAAATATAGTTTTCTTTGTCTCGTAAAAGACTCAATTTTTTTAATTAGCAAAATAGTTCTATTAAATTAGAAAATATTAAATTCTAACTAAGTTTACAAACCTTGCATAAAAGAATTATTTAGATTATAAGCTTTTGTTGGAACAAAAATATATTTGACTAAACATGTTCCTTTACAATGTAAATAAAAGAGATGCTATATACCTTGCTTTGAATCCTTTGCGACGATTCTACTTTAATTCGTCTAATAATTTGATGACTACCATTAATATTTGGGTCCTATATATATGCATATAATGTCGAGAACTAAACTATCGTTATTTGAAATGTGCATCATTACCCATCGGCAACATTAACTCAAACATTTTACATTAAATTTTTCCTTCTTGACAATCCAATGATATAAACGACATCAAAATAATATGATTCAACACTAATTCAAATAGCACACATTTATTTATTCTTCTTTTGGAATTCAGATGGCATAAAGGAATAAATGAAATAAATATGATTCAACACTAACTCAAACAATCAATCTTAATTTATTCTTCCACTTAAAAAAAATACGACAGCACTAAGTTGTAAATGAAAATACGATTCAGCTCTAATTCAAACAATATACATTGTTTTTCATTTTCAACATTCCAATCACATAAAACTATAAATGAAATAATACAGATTCGTTGTATTACGAACTATATGTGTAACAACGGGGATGATAATTTTCATTAAACCATGGCCGTTGCACATTCTGAACTATGTATACCGCTGGGATCATAGTATTCAACATTGTTGGGTTTTGATACACAATAAATCTCGGACGATAATGATGAAAAACAGTTGTCGAAAATTTATTGACACCACTTAGTTGACTCGACTCGAATACTACCTACACTTTTGGAAGGTCCAAGTTGGAGATCGATTGGTGTTTGTGATTTGTTTGTGGTTTTGGATTATTATAATGGCCATTTACCTTATTATCTATTTTGCCCAATCAATTAGTCCTTTGGTCCAACAATATGTAACCTAATCCATTTTGAATATATACCCATTGCTCCAAAATCGGTTCATTTTTGGTGTGGTGCAATTGTGTGTAGATAGAGGAGCCGTTCTTGGTGTTTTTGAGTGAAACCATTGCTTCATCTCATCTTCCTTCCTTTGTGGTTAATTGCATCCACCATTATTGACCCTTCGTGGGTTAATAGAAGAGTGAAACTTGTGGCAACCGGTGTAGGAGGTGTTTGGGTCGAGTTGATGCGTTTGTTGTCGATTGTGTTAATTTCTGAGCCCGGAAATTGAGATTTGAAGCACCAATATTCAACAAAAATGATAATAAGATGCAAGTCAATACGAACCCCAACTGTATGCAGAGAGTAGATTTTGTAAAAAATTGTTGTTTCGCATAAATTTTGGGTATGAATTTCCATTGGCATATTGATACTGCTAGAATGATTGAGTTTTTTCTAGTGTATATGTCTCTTCACACTTTAGATCAATGCGTGCGTGATGAATGTGCACACAAGTTAGTATAGAATCTTGTGACCTTTGGTCTTTTTATTTGAAAACATCTAGCAATATAGATTTTTTAGTATCACTTATTGGAAAAACCATATACATGAATAATCTTATATCAGTTAGAAATAAAAGAGACAAATAGAAATATACCTTGAATTCTTTTTTGATGATAACCTCTCAATTGTCGACCCAAGTTTGTCCAGTTGCTATATATTTTTAATATTTTTTAAAGAAGCTGGCATTCACAAGAGGTGGTGCATGTAGATGCCATCAAGTTTGCCTAAACAACCTACTATTTTTACTTATCCATGCAGTTTTTCATTGTTAAGTTTTATTTGCAAATAATTTCTTAATGGGAGATCAAATCATACAATTTTATTAAGTCTCACGATTTCATTCTTTGATGTCTTGGAAATTTTGTAGATCTCTCGATTGTAGAGTTTTTGCGTGGATAGTCTTGTAAATTTGTTTTTGATACAATATTTATAGCTCAAACATATGTATATACTCAGTTAATTGTTTTTAACATTTCAAAATTGTGTCACTATGTTTATAACCTGAATCAGATTGGACAATATGAGCCTATGGCAGCAAATGATATCATTTCTGTTGGGTTTTGATAACAAATAATTTTGGACGATTATTTAAAAGGATGTTTGGAATTTTATCAATACGAAAGTGATAACTCAATCCAAAAACAACTTGGTCCACTTGAAGCAACTTAAGTAAATTAATATTGCTCTTGGCCCCAACACTCGTGGATGACCCAACTTGTGGTTTGAATTGGTGGTGATATTTTGGTCCATTGGTTAGTACGTGGTTTTTCGATTGTAAGTTACTTAGCCTTTATATAGTTAGCCCAAGTATTGCCTTGGCCCATGTTTCCTTGGAATCTAACCTAGCCTATACATATATATTACCATTCATTTGGTACCAAAATTCAATTTAAATGTCTAATGTTTGGGTTCGAATTTCAAGGGACGCGGTAGAAAGTCTTGAGAGGGTAAGTGGGCATCAGCCCACCCAAAGTGGACGTAAGCTATTGGTTTGGATACAGAGACTCGTGTCGTTACAAAAATACCGCCTAGTTGGTTTCACTGTTTCATATCTCTTTGATTTTCTCCCTTGATAGTTTGTACATAGCTAATGACTATTTTTATTGAATCACAGATCAAAATTACTTAATAAAATCTCTAGACGATAAATTCAATTTTTAACGTCAATATCACGTCATAATTTCATTTAGATATAAGCTTACTAAACATCAATTTATTTTTGAAGATTATTATTCATTATAATTTTATGTTGTTGCAATTCTGAAATGGAGAAATAAATCAATATATATATTTTTGAATAGTGTTCAATCATATTATTTCTTTCATGTTTTTATGTAATTGTAATGCCGAAAAGGAAAATAAACGTACATTGTTTGAATTAGTGTTCAATCATATTATTTCACTAATCATTTTATGTCCTTGGAATGTCGAAGAGGAGAAAATATCCAGGTAAATTTTTGAGTTAGTGTCAATAAGTGATGATGGATATTCCAAAAAAACGAAAGTTGACTGGTTGACATTTTACGAATATAAATGGGGTCCGAATATTAATGGTTGTCATCAAAATATTAGTGACAAATACAAAGTATAGTCATAGCAATAAATTATAAGTAAGTTTTATGTGCATCTCTTTTATTCATACTGTAAAAGCACATGATTAGTCAAATATATTTTTGTTTCAGAGAAAATCTAAACATTTCTTTTTTCCATGGTTTTATGGAATTCAAAGTTTTCTGATTGAAAATAACAGTATTGCTTATTAAAAATATTAAATTTACTACAAAGACAGAGAAAACTATTTTTAAATAACAGGAAGGTGATTGGAGGTGTTAGGAAAGACTTGTACGTATGTTTATCGACAAGGACTTGGCTAGTTCTCATGAAAAGAGAATCTTTAGGGAGTTAATGTAGTTGCATTGTCACCAAAAACACACAGTTGGAAAACTTAGAGTTTATGTTGACGGAAAGCTTGAGATTGATTGCAATTGCTTCCAAAATAGTTCCAAAGGTTCTCTCTAAAATTCAAATTAACTTGCTTGTCTCCTTATTACAGGCGTGCATTTAATGTGCAAATTTCTATATTCCTCTCAGTCCGAGTTCGTTGTTTTACATCTACTGGTTTTTCTTCCTTGATATTTGGTTCACAGCTGACTTTTGTTTTTTTTATTGATTCACAAATCACAATTACTAGCAAACTTACTAGAGGATCTATTTAATTGATGAAGTTAATATTATGTAATAATATGACTCAACACTAACTCAAGTAGCTTACATTTATTTATTGTCCTTCTGGCATTCCAATGGCATAAAAGAATAAACAGAATAATATGATTCAACCCTAATTCAAACAATTTATCTTAATTTTATTTTTCCATTTAAAAATAACAACAGCATTAAATTATAAATGAAAATATGACTCAGCTCTAATTCAAACAATATACATTATTTTTCCTATTCTACATTCCAACGGCATAAAACAATAAATGAAATAATAAGCCCTCCGTTCATTATGAACTGTGTATGCATGGGGGACGATAATTATTACTAAACATTGGCCATTTAACATTCTGAACTATGTACATATACTTGGGGGATCATAGTATTCTTAATGATAAGGATATGCAAGTCAATATGAACCCCAAATGTATACAGGGTAGATTTTATAAAAGATCACAATTTTGCAATATATTTTGGGTATGAATTTCCATAAGACATATTGATACTACTAGAATGATTTAATTTTTCTAGTGAATATGTTTATTCACACTTTAGATCAATGCGTGCGCGATGAGTGCGCACCACGAGCAGGTACAGAATCTAGTGTCATCTGGCCTAACATCTTACATTAAAGTTTATTTAGATGTATCATTATTGGGAAAACTATATATATGACTAATTATATGCACAAATTAGAAGACATACATTGAATTCTCACAACGACTATGGTTCTTATTTGCCAAATATTTTGATGATAACCACTCAATTTTCGACCGAACTTGCCCTGTTGCAACATACTTTTAATTTTTTAATTTTTATGGTAGCTCGCGTTCACAAGAGATGGTGCTTGAAGATGGTGTCATTTTTTCCAAGTTCATCTAGACAACCTACTATTTTTACTTGTCTGTGCAGTTACTTTGCTAAGTTTTATTTACAAATAATTCTTAATGGGAGTTCAAATCATACAATAACTAAGTTTCATGAATTCCTGCTTTGACGTATTGCAAATTTTGCAGATTTCTCGGTTTACCTCTTCCAAGGCAGGAAACATTGTCTAGATATTCATTTTAGGCCAAAATGGTCTTCATGGCGAATGGATGGAGCCAAGTGTAATGACCCAAATTTTTACGTAATCATCATACATGTATCGTGAAAGAATACTTTCATCAAAAAAAAAAAAAAGAAAAAAAATTTTTTCTTGACACGTGAGGATTTCAAATTAGTTTTAAGAAAAATACAATTTCACCCACGCAAGCACAATCTACCTCCGATCACCTCAAAATATTAACATATAAAAATTACCATATTCATATGAGATATAAATCTCAGTAAATGAGTATTGATGAATTTAATCTCATATTTAAATACGGAAAATCATAACATACATATGGAGACACGAGAATTAATATCCGAACTCCGTTGCTATAATTTTCATGTATAGCGCTACTAAACTCTGGTTCTTTGAACTTATACATATAGAAATCTTATCATAATCATAACTTGAATTTTTGTATCATCATATTCATAACATAAATTTGCATAATTTAAATAATGAACAATTCGTACTACCACACATACAGTTGTATGGAAGAATATCAAAGTAAATCGAGGAAATCATCTTGTTAGACTTCCACTCTATGGTTCCTTTAACACCATGCGTGTTAAACTTTGTAATGTGAAAGTATACGTGGAAGATGAGTTAAAAGAAAGAAAGATGTAAAGTACAAGATAAGTTGTGTATGAGTGTAAGTGATATGATGAGGTATAAATAGGGGTGTCTAAGGTTTGATCATATTACCTATTTTTGGTACCAACATTCATTCCCTTATTAATGTCACATATTTTTTCATATAGAGTACAATCAATCTCTCAACTAATTACCTAATTAACTATATTAATAAATATATAATTGCTACTAATAAGGTATTGCCATATAATTAAATTTTCGATTTTTATTATGTCAAAATAGATATTCTAACATACCTTTAAAAATTGGAGATTACCAATTACACAAGCATAAATAATGTTTCTAATTTTAATAAATGAAAGTTTCTCTATTTATAATAATTAACCAATTAATTAGGTTAATTGACATACAATATTAAAATCAATTCATGCAATCTATTATTAAAATTTAGCCAAGGAAAGATCTGCACATGTGTAAAAGAAATTGCTCTATGGTCCTACACTATTGGTCAACATTTAATTAGGTCCCAAAAAAAAACTTCTAGCCGTTAAATTGAATTCTAACGGCCACCTAAGTTGTTTCCGGATGTTATAATCTTTTATACCTAAAAAATGTTTGTTCTCACAAATGACCTCAACCATCGTTTGCAAAAAGTTGTGGATACTTAGATCGCATTTCCTCCTCGCGTTCCTAAGTGGCCTCTTCTAC
>CAIGRP010131308.1:936-14372 GCA_903798385.1 Fraxinus cuspidata
CAAATCAGACACATAGTCATTTCCAAAAACCCCTTTTTCATTAAGAAACTTAATCCCCTTAATACCCACATGTAAGGAAATGACGCTCTAATCCACCAAGACCCGGGCTCAATATTGAGATCAACACCACAATCTCCTAAACCCAATCACAAACCAAGCACCAATCCACGCACGGTATTCTTCTAGGAACTGTCTCCACAAAGTAGGACTAGAAATGGAGAATATAATACCCACATGAATCAACCACAAAGGCTGAAGAATAGAAGAAGAAAGCCACAAACTCACGGCAGTGAGCACAACAGGGCAGAGAGCACAAAGCAAAGCCAAGACAACCATTTTCTTCTCAAGGTAAGGGTTATTATCATTCACAGTCAAATCAACAGTAATGGGTTAAGATATATAAGGAATAGATGTAGGCTTTTAGAGTTAGGTCCAACGGGAATGATAAGGCCCAATAGGCAGTAAGTAGCATGTCAACATAAAAGAAACCATTTAAGTGGATTGAGCCATGAGCAGTACTAATTAAAATTATGCCGCTTCAAATGGTCCAAGTAGGTTACGTGATTGGTTTATCAAATTGTGGTTTCGATATACATTCAGTCATTTTGGTCGATACCAACTGAAATAAACAATACTTACATCATTGTCCAGGAAGATCGTTTGACAACAAATTGCCTAACAAGTCCAACATTACAATCCATTTCCACTTCCACATAAAATTAAAAACGCCGCAATAACTGAATTATGACATTCACGTACAAAATTCAATTAACCACTCCGTATAACAAGGAATTCATTAACTTTAGAGAAAACTAACCAATAATTTTTTGAAAATTGGACGTCAACTTCACGTTCTGTTGTGCTTTTTGGTCAAAAATAGGATTCTCAAGAAGAAAGATGAGAGAGGGGAAACATAAATGGTAAGGTAAGGATGGAAATGGGATGGGGCACAGCAACCTTCCCCGTTTCGTCGAGTAATTTCCCGTTATGTATCTACCCTGTTACCCGTTTAAGGCGAGGCAAAACGAAACGAGATGGGGAAGGTGGGCGGGGCGGGGTTACTACTCGTTTAATTTTTTAATTTTATTTATTTATTAATTTTTAAGTTTTTGATAATTCATTTTATTGCCCACGTTCATTAAAATGGGATAATAATATATATTTAATTCATTTTAAAAGTTAAATTATTTAAATATATTTTGTAAACTAAGGCTTTTTATCATAATCAAACATATTTTTTAGATAATTTTAGTTGTTATCTTCTATTAGAACTAATGAAATTTCGTGGAGTTGTCCATTTAAAATATTCAATTCCTAAAATATATTAAAAATTAAACGGGACAAGGCGGGGGTACTTTCTACCCGTACTCGCCTCGTACCCGTTTCGTCCCCGACCCGAATACTCGATTAAGAGGGTAATTCTCACCCCATTCGGGTCATGGCTCATGGGTATCGGGTTTGAAGGGATTTTTTTTTGCCATCCTTAAGCTGAGACAGTAAGGTATTAGGGCAGAGTTACGATAGAGAAGAGTGAAATCTATGGTTTGAACTTTGAAATTGAAATCTTCCTTTCCCTCTTACTTTTTTTGGGTTTTTGAATTGAAAAGTTCACAATAAAACAAATAAAAATAAAAAAATGAATGAAAGTAATTTGAGTTGGGCCTAAAGTTTAGTGTAAGTGTGTTCCTGCACTGATCATTATTGGGCTCCGTCCCTGTTCTTACCGTTTAAATAAGACCTTGACCTTAAATAACTTAAGTCTTTATAAACCCCATCACTCCTTAATACTCGATTAAGAGGGAAAGGAAGATTAAGTTAAGAGGGCAATTCTCGTCCCATTCGGGTCATGACTCGTGGGTATCGGGTTTGAAGGATTTTTTTTTTTTTGGCCATCCTTAAGCTGAGACAGTAAGGTATTAGGGCAGAGTTACGATAGAGAAGAGTGAAATCTATGGTTTGAACTTTGAAATTGAAATCTTCCTTTCCCTCTTACTTTTTTGGGTTTTTGAATTGAAAAGCTCACAATCAAAAAAAGAAAAATAAAAAATGAATGAAAGTAATTTGAGTTGGGCCCAAAGTTCAATGTAAGTGTGTTCCTGCACTGATAATTATTGGGCTCCGCCCCTGTTCTTACCATTTAAATAAGACCTTGACCTTAAATTACTTAAGTCTTTATAAACCCCACATCACTCCTTAATATTAATTCTCTCTCCTCTATTTTTTCGCATTCTTATGAAACTACTATAATCATTAATGAGTGAGACAGAAATTTAATGCCCTTAATATTATCATAGTCATTAATATAATATGATCGAGAAACTTGAAGTATCAATACTTTGTAAAAATGTAAACCTCGTTGTATTCGTTCGTATCCTTTACACTATACATGGGAATTTAATGCATGATGGTGTCAAGCACTTTTTAGCAGATACACATGGGTGCCTCTATCCACATCTTGTGAGTGTAGAACTATCCCCATGCAATGCTTACTTTTGAATCTAGTTCTACAACATTGACAATATGCTTGATAATTTGAAGAATCAATAATCTTAACCTCGAGAATTGTTGGATCTAGTAATGCAAACCACCCGACTATATCTCTATGACGAATGCGAATTCACAAGAATGTATGTAGTTTTATGATCACTTAGAGATTCACGCAAAATATAGGGGTATATTTATATCCCCTATCGGACTCTACGATGATTAATACCTTGTCAAATCTATTTCCATTCTCTCGAATGCATGAAATAAATCACTAAACTCACACAATCACATGCATAATAATTGTGGAAACATTAAGTGAATAGAAATCATTAAAAACTCAAGAGCATGTTTTAATTGTCAAATATTGCGAAATTAGAAATCAAAGATTACATAGCATGGTTCATCGCTCTCCTATAACAATTAAACCTAGCCTAACATGGTGGAAAGAAAAAGAAATACATAAATATTTGGTAAACGTCATCACCCGGTTAATTATTGGATTGAATCTTGAAATTGTTCTTCTTGTTTTCGCCTTTCTTCTTGCCTCCAAGACTCTCTCCCTTTCATAGATTGCCATCCTCCCACGTTCTGGGATGTTTTTAGGATTAAATATGCGTCCCCAGATTTGTTTTCATAGGTAGTTGACTCGAATAAAGAAACCAGAAAATTCGCACCTTTGTTGTACTGTGCGACCGCATAGCTCAGTCCTCGAATTTAGTTTCACCAATCTTGACCTCTTTTTTCACTTCTTCTTCTTCCAATGTGTCATTCAATGCTCAATTAGTCCTCGCCATCTTCACGTCGCCACTCCCTCTTCCGGGTTATCTTTTGATTATTAACACATTGGTCCCCTTAACTTTTTTTTCTTTCGTTTTAGTCATTTTTTCATTTTTCTCTTAATTTCCACCGTATTCATCCTCGTTGTCCTACAAGACATTAATTACATCGCATTAAGCTATATTCCACATATTTATTTACAATTATCCATGTTTGTGACCTAGAATAAGTGTGTAAAATATACTTATCAACACCTTCAAACTTGAACTATTGTTTGTCCTCAAACAAAACTGTAACTTAATTCCGTATAAAATATGGTTTAACAACTTCCTGTGTCTCGGAATTTAGTAATAAATTGAATGAACGAATTCAATAGTGCAAAATCAATCAATCTCCACATGTTACATGCATACTTGACGTGTATGTGTGTGAAAGCTCATGCCAACATATTAGGATCATGATTAGTTCGGCACCTGGCCCAAAGTAGACAAATATTTCCTTACTTCGCTCGAGAGATGCACACACCCCCAAATTTATTCTTTTCACTCAATTTTCTCGAGGTGCATCATAAGTTGAACTTATTCAATTCTATTCTTTACTCTATCTCAGTTTGGATATATATTACTATTACAAGTTTACACTTCAACAAGTCGAGATTCTTCTATATTTTTTATTGCTTTAACCTTTAAGACTAAATTAAGTTACTTACCTCTCGTCAAATGTATAGTTCTATTGACTAAATGTCTGGAGCTTAATCAATGTGATTGCTTTTTTTTTTTAAAACTCAAACAAACATCCTCTCATTTACTTTCTATATAATCTGTAACGAGCTTTATACCGATGACTCCCAAGTCAGATGACCATAGGGCACCAGATTTTCAATCACCCTTTCAGGCTTAATCACTCGAGTTATACAAGTTCGAAAATATGTTTTTATTCAAAATATATTAGTGCAGTGCCCCTTTTCTTTTAGACATCCGGTTCTAAAACTAACATCTAACTTAAAATTTTCACCTCGTGTTCATCTCATTGGTTTTAGACAATCTACACAAATTAATATCATACACGAAATCTCTACTCATCTTGTTGTTCTCTTGTAACAACTAAACCATATCCAAACTACTCTATAATTGGATTATGGATTAATACTATAGAGGCTATTCGGGTTTTAATACGATGTTCAATTATTTCCTAAATCATGAACCAAATCACCAACTTAATATATCACATGAGCACTGTGCATAGAAAATGTCAAGTTAAACACTAACAAACTTTGATTAATCTAAAAGTGCACTATTTTCATCATTCAGAATTAATACCAAGTCCAATTTTCACATCATGGTCAGCAAAGTTATTAAACCCACACAAGCAAAAAAATTCTAATTTAATGCTAGGAAATAAACAAATAAAAATTTAAGGTAACTAATTTAAAGCTGTAAAAGAAAGCAAAACGATTTGTAATCACGCAAACACGTAAATATGAAGTAAAACATGATGAATGCCACGTAAAATATGATGAATGCCACCTCTAAACTTATATATGACATTGTCCTCAATGTTTGATGAATAACAAACAAAAATAAAAGTAATACAGAACAATAAGAACAAATGCAGAAGAAGTCAAAGACAAATGGGGCTCGAATTCTCCCTTGATCAGTACGTAGGTGGCGGATGGGAACCGGAGCCGATGCGTCATCAGTCGATGGTGGTGGGAGGCGGGCGATGATCTGTCTCATTAACTCTGATTGTTGTGCAAGCTCAGTTTGCATGCCCTGAATGTGGAGGGTCTAATCCCAAACTTCAGCCTCGATATTACCAAACGGTCCCAAAACTCGTTAGCTCGCAGCTGAATCCCATCAACTCTGCCCACATAGTTATTCAACCTCTCATTCATGATCTCAACATCGCGTCTCGCAGCCAAAGACTCCCTACTAAGTTTCTGGTGCTAATCATGTCATCCTAAAGTGTCTAGATAGTCAAACCCATGGTACCTACAATATGCCCAATACTCTCTATATCCCTGCTCGAATTGGTCAGAATAGCGAACATCTGTCGTAACAACTACGTGTCAATCTCTAGCGATGCTGGTTGTGGCTCCAGCATCTCAGCATCCTCAACACATTGATCTTGTGCAGCCTGCTGCAGCCTCAACTGTGCCCGTTCTTGCTTCTCTCTATGTCTTGCTCTGGCTCGATCCTAAGCCTCCAGGGTAGTCCGTTTAATGAGAGAAACTAGGCTTCTCGGGAAGCTCCCCGAATGGGATAGTAACGTCTGCCCTCTTGCAGATGCCACTGATGAGACTTGGAAAAATCAGAGAACGGTGTCGATCTCTCCAAACACCCTGAGAGTGAATTTGATCATAGATAAAGGTTGTGAGATCAATCTTCTATCCTTGCACCAAGTGATAAAGTAGACCGGTCGTGGGATCGATAAATGTGGTTCTATGCGAGGTGGGCTCGATCTTGTGGTAAATGAATAACCATAGAATTGCAACTGATGGTGTAAGCTCAATCTGATGCCACACAGAAGTCTGTAATAACCAAGCATTCTCACGCCCGAGAAGAACTTTCCCTACTGTGCTCCAATGGAAATCACTTGGAATAGGAGTAATGTTCTTCCACGTCAGTTGATAATAGTCTTGAATGACCTCCGGTGTAAACATAATCCACTTATCCCGAACCCATGTCTGATGTTGATGTTTGGACCTGGGGGTATCGATGTCCATGTTGAAGTTAGCATAAAACTCACGACCTAGTCCCTCGTACACCGAAAGAGGTCGTTCTATGACCTTTTCCCAACCACTTTTGTGGACCAAGGTTGCTATCTTAAAATCGGGAATTTCCTCCAGTCAGATCGGTCTTTCAGGAAGTAGGGCCGAATGGCCAATGATCTCAGAGTAACGAGCGATGGCCTCTTAATTAATAAATCGTTGTATACCCCCTTCAGGTCCTCGAGTACATGTCGTGCCCGAGGTGTTTACTACTTTCTCTTTCCTTTAGAAGTGCATTTAGGAGGCATCATTGAGATGTGGACCAAGATGAATGAGGAGAATTGCTCGTGGAGTGATGTATGTCGGGGGTGGTGTGGAGACCGTTGTATGCGTGAGTTGAGGTGTAGGTGTGCGCATTTGTGCATGGGGGTAAAACGCTTGTGTGTGTAAGGGAAGAGGTGATGTGTTGGCGTATGTGTGTGTTGAAATAAAATGGGGGCTAATGGTGTTCTATGCGACCGTATAGAACATTTTTTGCAGTCACATAGAATAAGTAGCCAGGGCCAGTTTTGGCCCTGACTCCATGAATGCGACCGCATTCCTGGGTAGCCAATGCGGTCACATAGACTACCAGGAATGCACAATTTTGCCCTTTTTATGCCAAAAGTCAAAGTTCGACCATTTGAGATCCTCGACACTTCGATTTTTGTGTAAAAATTTTTAGAAACATGCAATTAATGTATGCAGTGTGGAACAATTGTGAAATGATTAATGCTTCGAAAATTCGTTTGTGGTTAATTTTCACCAAACTTGACTTGCACCCCCACATTGCAAAATAGCATTCCAACGCCTCCACAACCTGTCAAAACACATTTGAACCCACCAGGTGTGCGTAGATGCCAAGAACTTGGTTCCAAAAATATTTTTAAACTTGAAAACTCACGTTGATTCCGAAAGTCACAATTTTGATCATTTGGTCTTGAAAAACATAATTTTTACACCGAATCAATGAAGTATCATTCCAATACCCCCAAACTCATGCGCAACACGTTTAAAACCAATTTGGACCATTAATAGACTCGTAATGATTCCTAAGGACGGTGAATTATCCAATATGCCTAAGAATTCCTAAGACATGGAAAGTTTATAAATGAATGCATAAAGCGGAATAAATAAAAGGAAAGAATATGTTGGGTTGCCTCCCAATCAGCGTTAGTTTATAGTCGATAGCTCAACTCATGAGCTAGTGAAAAATTAAAGTAAAAAAAAAAACAAGTGAAAAAGTTAAAAAAAAAAAATCAAAAATCTCGTGGGCTCGCAGCTCGGCTCGTGAGCTCACGAGCTCGTAGGCCAAGCCATGCTCGCCCACGAGCAAACGAGCCATGAGCCAGCTCGGCTTGTGAGGTTGTGGTCTTAAGGGTCGAGCCGAGCCATGACTATTTGATTTCATGATTGATCTCGATCGCATCGTATGGACGCACCCTCACAATTGTGTATGGACCTGACCATCATGACCTCAGTTTTCCCGAGAATAGATTTAGCCTAGAATTATACAACAGCACTTTCTGCCCCACTTCAAATTTTCTCTTCTGAATATGCATGTCATGTTACTTCTTGATGTGTTCCTTGTAAAGTTTTGCGTTCTCATATGCTTCCAACCAGAATTCATCCATCTCATTGAGCTGAAACAACCATTTTTCACCAACTGCTATCAAATCCAAATTCAAATTTCGAAGTGCCCAAAATGCCCGGTGTTTCAATTCAACAGGTAGGTGACATGTTTTTCCAAAAAAGAGGTGGTAAGGAGACATGCCTATAGGAGTTTTGAATGTTGTTCTGTAGGCCCACAGCGCATCATCTAACTTCTTGGACCAGTCTTTCCTCGAAGAATTCACAGTCACTTCAAGGATTCTTTTCAATTACCAGTTTTACACTTCAACTTGCTCGCTTGTTTGGGGATGGTATGGAGTAGCCACCTGATGTTTGACACCATATTTACTCAATAACTGTTCAAAGCTTTCCTCCGTCGCTAATTATGGCCCGCGGTGTACCATAGCGGGTGAAAATGTGCTTTTTGAGAAAACCAGTTACCACCTTAACATCATTGGTTGGTAATGCAACTGCTTCCACCCACTTAGATACATAGTCAACTGCTACCAAGATGTACTGACTAGAGAACAATGGGGAAATGGCCCCAATGAAGTCCATCCCCCAAACATAAAAAAGTTCCACATGGCATTTTATGCATTTGTGAGATATTTCCTTTACGTTAACACATGTCGCATCTCTTTACAAATTCGAAGGCATCTTTAAACAATGTAGGCTAGTAGAACCCCGACTGTAAAATCTTGGCCCATGTCTTGGAAGCTCAAAAATGCACCACATAAGCAGATGCATGGCAACGGTCAAGCATTTGAGGCACATCGTCTAATGATCTGATCCACCCATCTCCTATACAGATTTGGATCATCCCAAAAATAATATTTCAACTCCTCAAAAAACTTCTTCTTCTGATGACTCGCATAATCCGGTGGAGGGATAGATTTTGCCAAGTAATTGACAATATCAGCGTACTGAGGTGCATTTTCCACGCTAAATATCTGCTCGTCTAGGAAGATCTCATTTATGTCACCTTACTCTTCAGGCTCATCGGGCTTCAATCGAGACAAATGATATGCTATCACATTTTCAGTACCTTTCTTTTCCTTGATTTCAATATCAAATTCTTGCAACAATAAAACCCACTGGATCAATCTTAGTTTGGCATCCTTCTTTAAAAACAGATACTTCAGTGCAGCGTGATCTGTACAAACTATGACTTTTGAACCCACAAGGCATGGCCTGAATTTGTCAAATACGTACACTACAGTGAAGAACTTCTTCTCAGTTGTTCCATAATTCATATGAGCATCGTTTAGAGTTTTGCTTGCATAGTATATTACATAGAAGATTTTATTTTTCCTCTATCCTAAAACTGCTCCTACAACGTAGTCACTGGAGTCACAAATCAACTCAAAAGGTAATTCCCAATCTGGTGCAACAATCACTGGTGCTGAAGTAAGCTTCTTTTTCAAAGTGTTGAAAGCTGATAGACACTCATTAGTAAATTCAAACTGGTTGTCTTTCACCAAAAAAGTACATAACGGCTTCGTAATCTTCGAGAAGTCCTGAATGAAACGTCTGTAAAACTCGGCATGCCCGAGAAAATTGTGAACACCCTTTATTGATATTGGTGGTGGTAGGTTCTTAATAATCTGAATCTTTGCTTTGTCTACCTTAAAATATCATTTGCTGAAATTCGATATCCCAATACAATCCCCTCTTGGACCATGAAATGGAACTTCTCCCAATTCAATGCCAGATTTATTTATTTGCATCTCTGACCAAACTCTGATATTCCAAGCACTCATCAAATGAAGATCCAAAAAGAAAGAAGTCATACATGAACACTTCTATGAACCTTTCAACCATGTCGGAACATATAGCCATCATACATCTCTTAAATGTGGCGGGGACATTGCACGGACCAAAAGGCATCCTACGGAAGGCAAATGTACCAGAGGGGCATGTGAAAGTGGTCTTTTCGTGGTTGTCTGGCGCTACTAGTATCTGATTATAACCTGAATACCCATCGAGAAAACAGTAATGTGAATGCCCTGCTAGCCTCTCCAACATCTGATCAATGAATGGGAGAGGAAAATGATCTTTTCATGTAGCCTCATTCTGTTTGCGGTAGTCGATGCTAACTCTCCATCCCGTAACTATTCTCGTGGGGATTAACTCATTCTTCTCATTCTGTACAACTGTGATTCCCCCTTTCTTTGGTACAACCTAAACTATGCTGATCCAGGCACTGTTTGATATGGGATAAATAATTCCTGCGTCTAAGAGTTTCGATACCTCTTATTTGACCACTTCTTTCATATTGGGATTCAATCTCCGCTGACTCTCTACACTTGGCCGAAAATTCTCCTCCATGAGAATCTTATGCATGCATAGTGAAGGGCTAATCTCTTTTATATCTGCTATAGTCTAGCCAATAGCCATTTTGTTTTCCCTAAGTACTCACAGTAGCCTTTCTTCTTCTACCTTGCAAATTGTGTTAGAGACAATCACTGGAAGTGTACTTGACTCCCCCAAGTATGCATGTCTGAGATGATGTGGTAGTTGCTTGAGCTCCAATTTAGGCGGCTATTGAATGGATTGTACAGCCTTTTTGGTTCCTGTTCCAAGTTCTTCAAAATGCCGTTTACGAGAAAATGGTGGGTTAGTTTCCATAAACCGTACACATGTCTCAATCTCAAGAGAATCTGAATGTGTTGATTGAGAATGTTTGATACACGCCTCGTACGCATTTGAAGGATTTTGAAGTAAAAATGTATCATGAACCACCTTGTCAATTACATCAATTTGGAAGCAACTGTCTGACTCTGTTGGGAACTTCATAAGCTTGAAGACATTAAAATAAATATGTTCTTCACCAAGTCTCAGAATCAATTGCCCCTTTTGGACATCAATCAGTGTTCTGCCAGTAGCCAAAAATGGCTTACCTAGGATTAGCGGAACATCCTTATCCTTTTCCATATCCAAGATGAGGAAATCATCAGGGAAGATAATTTTTTCCACCTTGATTAGCACGTCCTCTATTATTCCCCTTGGGCGTGTTAATGATCGATCAGCTAGTTGCAGTGTCACTATGGTTGCTTTGGCTTCTCCTAATCTAAGTTTCCTAAAAATAGATATAGGCATTAAATTAGTACTTACACTAAGATCACACAAAGTTTTATCAAAGTAAAAATCACCAATAGTGCAAGGGACAGTGAAACTCCCTGGATCTTTCAATTTTGGCGGGAGTTTTTATGAATTCTCGTGCTGCATTCCTCAGTTAACATCACTGTCTCATGTACCTCTAGCTTTTATTTGTTTGATAGAATGTCCTTCAAGAATTTGGAGTAACTAGGCATTTGGAACAATGCATTAGCCAGTGGGATGTTTATATGGAGCTTTTTGAACACTTCAAGGAATGTTTTGTATTGCTGCTCCATCTTATGCTTTTTCAATCGTTGTGGGAATGGAATGGATGGCTCATAGGGATTAACAAGATTATTTGGCATTTACTGTGATACTTTTGAACTTTCTTTCACCGGTGTCTTCCTGGTACTATCAATCTACTCCTCAATCTCTTTCTCAGAACAATCCACTGTCTCTTTATTTACACCTGGCCTTTTTACATGTATCTTAGGTAGTTGAACCCCACTTCTTGTAGTAATGCCTGAGCATACTCTCTAGGATTCACTTCGGTATTGCTTGGCAATGCACCAGGTACTCTTCCTATCATAGAAAGGGCTATTTGCCCCCATCTGTTCCAGATTCTTAATAGCAGCACCCTAATTTTGGAAATTTGTTTCAGTCTTTCTCATGAACTAGGTAGTTGTTTCCAGGTATTTATCCATCATTTCCATGAGTTTTACAAACATCTCTTCCAACTGGGGTTTCTTCTCTTGCAGAAACTATCTTTGAGCTCGATTGTGATTGTGATTTTGATTGTGATTTTGATTTCCACCCCTAAGAAAATTTTTGATGATTTCTCCACCCCGGATTGTAAGTATCAGAATAGGGGTTGTGTGCTTACGTTGACCCCACTGGACATACTCCACTTGTTCCATTCCTTGTGAAAGGATGAGACATTCAATTGTGCCATGTTCTGTCCCCACACACCTCACAATTGGACTTTCTACTTGTGTTGAATTCGTTGTTTGTGATATGCTCTCCACCTTGTGAAATAAGGAATCAATCTTTGCAAATAATGCCGAGTAGGTATCTACCTCGTAGACTTTAGCTGATTTCTTTGGACCCACTCGATCTGAAGACCACATGGCCAAAATACTAGCCATTCTCTCAAACCACTCCCAAGCTCCATCAATCGTTCTTGTGGTTAGGGAGTCATTTGATGATTAGTCCACCATGCTCTTGAAAGCTGGAAATAATCCTGTATAGAACAATCTAATTTGTGACGGTTTGTCGAACCCATGTTGAGGACATTTCCTTAGCATGTTCTTAAATTTGTTCCATACCTCATCAAATGACTCAGATTCATTCTGGCTGAATATTGATATTTGATGCCTCAATCTCATCACTTTGTTCGGTGAGAAGAATTTCGTGCAGAATTTGTGGGCCAGATCGTTCCAAGTAGTTATACTCACCATAGGAAGTGAATCTAGCCACTTAAGTGCTTTATCCTGTAGTGTGTGTGGGAATAACCTCAGCCTGATAGCATCTTTTAATATTCATTGGTACCTAAAATTTTGACACATATCTAAGAATCGGGATACATGTTTATGCGGATTCTCGTTGGCCATCCCGTAGAATTGATGTCCATTTTGAAAGAGTTGGATGCCATTCATTTTTAACTGAAAGTTTGGCTGTTTGAATGCGGGATACACAATGCTGGATTGACTTCGGGTGACGAATGGTGACAAGAAATCCCCAAGAAGAGCATTACAATCATATTATGCCTCTACATTGGGTGGAGCTACCGGATTCAATCTTGATTTCAATTGTTGATCAGCCATTCGCATTTGTCCTTGATCTTTTTGATGTGCTGCTCTTTCTTCCCTTTGTCTACGATGAAAGGTTCGTTCAATTTCCAAATTAGCTTGAAGTAGTTCACCATTGATTGATCTTCGCATGCAAGACCTGAAGGAAGAACATGTTGGGAACTGAATCAATCATGCACAGCGAAAATTAAAATAATATTCAATTCTCGCCAAGGATCTACATTGTGTTTAGATAGAAACTGTGATAGAATTAATACATTTGATGAATTCCACAAACTCCCTTGCTTTTTCTTGAACTCCAATGATCACGATCTGCAATCCAAGCTGTCGAATTGTCCAGCCTCCAATGGTGATCCACACAGAGAACAAGAATGACGACTAGGGTTTTTTTTCTTGTGCTAGCAAGAATAATGAATTATTCCATATAGTTTTTAAACCCTAGAAACCTATTAATATAAGTTTAAGTGGGCTTGACCCGTCTCTTAAAGTTAACCCGGTCCATTATTTAATTAATCAAATTAATTAGATCTGGTCCATAAATTAATTAATCCAATTAATTAATTCGGACCTATTAATAAACAACCCAATTAATTAATTATCTAACACATGTCAATTAATTGGTAAATCTCATTCTTCTGATTCTCTTTTGTGTGTGACCCATTATGTTCCTAATCACGATGTCTAACGACGTGAATTATTATTTTGATCTAATCAAAGTCGATAAATTAAAATACCCCTTTTTAATTTATCATTAATTCACATTCGTCATCCCAGACTGACATCTAGCAATGTGTCAGGGCAATACATGTGACGAAAAATATCACGCGATGTGATAAAATCAAACTTGTTCGTTTACCGTGAAACTATAATCATTTCGTCGTATGATCAGATCAATTATGAGATAT